>JAFIDM010105951.1:73444-101464 GCA_023159025.1 Thereuonema tuberculata | reverse complement strand
GTTGCTTATGATTTTTAAGTAAAAATAATTAAAATAGTAAAGCTAAGGGTGTGCCTATTTAGTTGATAGGAATTCGCACTTTTTAGTTTAATGATTTTATATTGTTTACTTCCAGTGAATTAATTTTTCCATATTGTGAATCTATATACATCAATTCCTGTTATTATGTCCAGTTATCTAAATATCGTTCCATCTGCAGTTTTCACATCCTAATCACTCTTTTTGCTCTTTCTCCGATTAAGCAGGATGTTTGCAATTTTTTTTTTGTTATCTTCACAAAAGTAATTACTATCATTATAGAACACCTGTAATTATTTTCACAATTTAAGGTTTTCAATTTAATTTAATTTAATTAATTGTAAAGATTATTTGCGCACGTAAAATCATCTATGCTTCTACCATATCTTTCATAAATCTAACAGGTTGTAAAGAAAGTTTCACAAAAATAGGGAAGCATGTGTTTGAAGCTGAATAATCATACACAACACTGTACCTAATCTCCGGGTGTAGTCCCCATTAGAATTTATGATCTTGTTCCACCGATCTATGAGTGCAAATAGCCCAGTGTGATAGAAGTCTGGCAAGCGAGAGTTCATTCTGTGCACATGACTAATCATCCATTGATGTAATTATGAAGTCTGAATGGAAATAGAAAAGAAGTGTTGGAAATATTCCGTTCATACCATTTCAGTTAAAATATATGTAACATATATGGAGAGAATATTATGTACAAAATCATCTTACAAATAAAATCTTTTTTAAAAAAAATATACAAATAATATCAAAATAATCATCTTCTCTCTCTCATCCATTACAGCTTCCAACCTCAGGCTGGGTCTGTCGCAAATAATCATCCTCATTCCTTCAAAATATATTAAAGTAAACCAAAGAAATCCTGAAAAAGTTCAGGTTTTCAGGAGGGTCAATCAAATGTCACTGAACTTTAACGATATAGGAAGAATATTTCGTAAATTAGCTTCTCTGCATTAAGTGATGCTGTTATAAGAAGGAAAGATTCTTATCTTCAGAGCTATGGTAGGATTATTTGCCCCTTACTATCCCTAAGTTTCCTTGCCGTATCCATGGTACAGAATACAAAAACAGGGACGGTAAGGAATGGGATGTATAGAATTTCCGAAGTTTTTTCTCACTTGTTCTACTATGCTTATGGATAAAGCAATGACAAGTTGACATTCGAATGGTGCAATACTGCTTTGAGAGACTATACATGCATTTTTCTTCACTGAACAATTTCTGCGATCAACAAGGTAGGGATGGTAATAATAGTATTAAAACCACTCTGCAATATTGATGATTTCCAATGACAATTAACGTTTATTCTAATGCTTTCATTGTGCATTGTTTCATTAGAGCAGGGAATGATGGCTAAATGCCATATGCTGTAATGGATTGCTATGCCTTCTATTGCAGATAACTTGAATTTTTTTACTTTGTACAGTAAGGAAGTTAAATCATTGGGACAAGATTTAATGAGCAATTTTCGAATGTAGTATTAAAAAATTAAAGATATTGTTGTTTCTGCATCAGATTAAATTATATGTTTAAAAACTCGGGAGCCCCTTATTTTAATTTCTTTCAAATACTTATGACTGTGAATATTCTGTAAGTTACAAAATGGGAATCGGGACAAGGAATAGTAAGGAATTCTGTTACATGTTTTATTTTTTTCTAAAAACAAAAGAATGGTTAAAAAATTAACTGTATGATAGCAGAATGCATTGTTCTGAACCCCATAAGTGCATCAATATCAAAGATATTGTTGCAATGGTGACAACTTGTCTAAACAAGCCAGGGACACAAAATAGCCTGTTACTAGATATTTACTGATACATGATTTTAGGTTGATATTCTTACTGTTTATAGTCAATATTTCATGCTAAATAAATACTTTTGTTTTTCTTAGATGTCTTATGAAAATGGACCACCACTGCCCATGGATTAATAACTGTTGTGGCCATAAAAACCACTGTTACTTCACTTTATTCCTTCTCTGTGCTGTCTGTGGTTGCTTTCATGCATCTATTGTGATAGCATGCTCTTTGTATAGAGCACTCAATAGGGTAAGCATTGTTCCACTATAGTCTTTTGTAATCATATGATAAGTTTGTGTCCAGTTGCTAACTTTATGTTGATGAGTCAGTTTCAAAATCTGAAACACTCTTTTAAAACAGTGATTCCCAAACTTTTTCTTGCTGCTGTCCCAATGCCTTCTAGGTTGCATCTCTGGTGCTCTCACACATATACACCATACAAACGTAAATCCCTTTCTTGGTATTAAGAGTACTTCAAATTCAAAACAGGCGACTTCTATCTAGCACGAGGCTTGTATTTTGCAACACAAAAAAATCAGGTTTTTTAATACTGAAATTATAAAAAAAAAAATTGTAAAGCTGAAAAGAGCTGTTACCTCCTTACCCAAATACTCACAAAACAATTTTCCATTTTCTTAAAAATGCTTATAAAGCTCCTGTATTTCAAATAAATTTTCAAAAAATAAAAAGATATTTATCTATGTAAATCAGTCATCATCATAATTTCTAAATGTGAGTTTATATTACCCTATTTTCTATCTACACCAAACTTTGTTCTTTATTTTTTGCATGGTAAAAATTGGTTTTCTGTAAACCACAATTATATTAAAAAAGATTACAATACCATAGATTTGTGGAAAAAAAGTCATAAAATCTGTCTTCCATTTCATTCACTGAAAATTGTTAACATTGTTAATCATTATCAAGTTATCAGTTCATTACTTCATACACTTTGACTGTTACAATTTCACATTATTTTATTTACTTTCATTCCAAATCATTTGTATTTGTTGATAGCTAAAGAATACTGAAGCCCTTTACATCTTGCCAATTTTGAGTTGACAATTTGAGTTATTAACATAATTTATATTAATAAATATAACAGGACCTAGGGGTTTTATGCGACTAGTCTCCGCTGATGATCGGAAGATTACCGTGAAACAGCTGTTCGGAGATGTCGCTTTGCACTGATAAATACTAGTATTTATCAGTACTAGGTCCTTTTTAATGTGTTAAATATAATTATGTTTATTAAGAGGTAGGGACGGATGGGACCTGATGTTTCGGGAAATTTTCGGGAAAATTATAATCCCGTTTATCGGGCGGATTTGCTTTACTTCTGGATTTCTTCGGGACGGGATTTCGCGATTTATTTAAATTCAACAAAAGGCTTAATAATGCTGGGATTATTAATCCTGGCAACTGAAAACTACAATAAATCATTGAGAAATACTCTGGACTATTTATTTTCCTTCTACTTCCCAATATTACATCAACAACAAAGTGTATTCGTCATAGCGTTAGCGATCGACCGGCGAAACCAATAAACAACAGACGACAGCCTTCGTGATTTCGACTAGTGACAGACATAAAAATGTTTTTGTTTGTTATTATTATTGTCACAATATCAAGTTTCAAAATCTGAACAACTGTTTCCCATTTACTGAAGGAAGGTCAATCCCGTCCCGATTTTCGGGAGGGAAAAAAAATCCTGTTCCATCTTGTCCCATCCCGACCTAAAAATCCAATCCTGTCCATCCCTATTAATAGGCTAAGAACCTATTATTTTACTTAAAAGTGTTCTTCTTTAATTTTTAACACAAATAATCAATTTATCAAATTGCTTTCATTTGTTCATCCTCTGTTCTTTTTGCAATATTCAGCAAAGAATAAATTTCTTCAAGAAAATAAAATCTGTTATTACTTTGTGGTGTATAAAGAAGTTTTGGCTCATAATTTTTTGAACCCCTATTAAAATTATTACACTGCCAATATCAATATATACACATGTCCAAAACATAAGGAAGACGCCATTCTTATGGATTACAGCCACAGAATCCGACAAACCAGCTTATGGCGATTTGCACAACTGTAGATGTTCAACAGAAACCAGGTCCACATGCAAATTTCTGAACCGCATGCTTAGAGATCACATGGTAGCTCGAAAGCAGATGAAAAGGAAATTGGGGAATTGTCTTTGTCTGAACTTCTGGACATGAGTGAGTTTGTAGGACTAACTCTACAAAGTGAACTTTTCGTCATGTCTCGAAGACATCATTTCGATGATTTCACCCAGGAAAGGATTATCAGAAAGTTGGAAGAAGACTGCACAGGGAGCAGCCAGGGATGTTGCCAGGGAGTTTGGAATTGCACATAATGTTGTCTCCAAGCTCTGGGCAGTATTTCAAACAACTGGAATGTATTCCATATGCGTTGAGAAGATCGTCCTTGCTCTTACAACTGCACATGAAGACCAATATTTAGTAATAACAGCTAAACGCAGTTGACATCAGGTGGCCAGAGTCGCCTCCATCCCGTTGCGACAGAATGTCCCACCAGACTGTGGCTCGATGGGTGCAACATGTAGGGCTGTATGCTCGAAGGCCGGTCATCTGTGTGCTGCTATCCAGAGAGCACCGTAGAAGGCGTTTGCAGTGGTGTCAGATCCATCGAAATTGGACTATAGATCAATGGGCCAATGTGTTGTTCTCCGAGAGTTAATTCAGTCTGCAATCGGATTCCAGAAGTCAGTTTATCAGGTGTGAAAGGGGTATGGTGTATCAGCAGGAAAATGTGCAAGAAACAACATATGCGCCCAATTTTTTTTAAGGTTCAATACTTTCGCAATATTCACAACCAGTTTGAGACTGGTGATACAGTAAGACCATTTTCATTTATATCTAAAGACAGTCCAGCAATCTGACATTTTGGTTCTGCTAAATTGGTGATTTTTATTTGCACCTAAGATTGGATCAAGTTTTAATTAAGTAAAAATGGCAGATTTTTGTACATTCAGTGAAATAGCCATCTTTTCTTATGTTTGCCCTGCATTCTAGAACATAAGATTGACTTTGAAATCAAAGATTTATTTTTTCCTTCATTGATCTATTATTTCATTGATGCAGATATTTTAAGTTGCATTGCATACAATGAGATTCTTATGCAAGCCTTTCCTCAAATATCAGAAACTCAATCCATTATATTACGTTTTTTTTTTTTTTTTTTTTATACCTGTCCTGAAAATGTATTGCTGTTTTGATCTATTAGGGCCTTCTTTGTTCTACTAAAAGGGAGAATCAGATCAAATTTTGTAGTAGTAGCTTTTCAAACAGCAATCTAACTATCTGGAATAATTCCATTTTTTTTTCTACCCATTCCCTACATAGTGTACAGTATACTAACATGTTCTCATCTGTCTCATATCATTATAAGATGTTTGTGAAAGATTTCAATTCAGTCATTAACTGTAACATGAGTTAGACTATTACTTTTTGTAATTGTAATTTGTAACAGATGTAAATGAAAAAAAAAACCCAACAATATAGCTTTCAGTTTCCAATTTCAAGCTGTAGTATCCTAAGTTAAATAAGCTAACACTCTTCTTACAACTAAACTCAGCCTGAGTAAATGTTATGACAATTTATAACAATTATAATCTAGTTAGATCTGTTTCTATGGTACAGCTATCACTAAATAAAAAAGATCATTGCCTGTTTCATCAGTTTCAGCATTGTGCAATGTACTATGTAGTACTATGTATTAACTATTCTACTTACTAAATTCTATTACTCCATCTAAAACACACTCAATTTTTAGGTCACTTCTAATTCTACTAGATTTTGTGATTTTAATCCCTAATTTTCATCCCTCCACCCTTTTGAGCTTAGTTATTAATTGATATGTTAAACAATAAGCAGCAAACAGATTACAAAATATAAGTAAGCTAATAAACCAATGCAATAATAAAGAAATGAAAAAAAAGGGAAGATTAAAGAAAGAAAAAGAGAGGCTTCTAAAATGCCACATTAGACTGCTGCCTTTTTCTTCTTTAATAGATTTGTTTCTTATTGTTGCGTATTGCAAAGATACGCAAAATTGTAGAAATGAAATATTATGGATTGTGGAATTTATACTTTTTTTTTTCTAGTCAATATTTCCTTATTTACAATTTTAGGAACTGTAGATTGTTAAAATGATGATACAGATAAGGTAATCTATGTTACTTGGAATAAAAACTCTTAAATAACAATGGATAAGTAATTAGATTATGTAATATCCAAAGAAAAATATTGACAAAATAAAATATTAATTCTTATACTAAAAATCAAATATGAAAATGCTTTTTATCTTATCTACAACATTACTTTGATTCTGCTCAATTTGTATATCATTTATATTTCCTAAAAATTTGGAATTCAAGAATTAGTTGAATTACTACAATACATTTTGAATATTTTTTTTAACATAAGTTTTTTGATGTAGCAAAAAGATTCTTATAGTAATGTAATTCATTTATTGATACTTTTTTTTTTATTCTTCTTTCTGTGTTTTTCCTCCCTCAACATCATTACTTCTGATACAGACCTGGTACTTATATTATGGTACAGGAAATGAACCATTGGTTCATTTAGGTATTTATGGATTCATTTTTGGGATGTTTTCCTTCGGTTTGGCTCTTGGTGTTGTTATAGCTGTTGGAACTTTGTCTTACATTCAGGTAACATATTGAATATTCAAAACAACTCTACTTAAAGATTTACATAATTTTGATTACGGAGTATTTGTTATTGAATTTTAATCTTTTAAGGTATCTTCATGGTATATTTTAAAGTAGGTGTTAATTTACAACCAATTCTTTGTAAACAAAGTATACTATGAATAATAATAATAATACAATATCAGCTTCCACTCTTTAATTCCTTTACTGCTATATATTTCAGTCAATTAGGAATGTTTTTTAAGAGAAAAATATCTAGTTAAAGTGCCATTGTGAGATTAATTAATAATAATAATGATAAATAATGAGGAATATTTAGCATGAATGCTGATCAAGTTAGGCCAGTTAATATCGACACAAAAAAAGGCAAACATCGTAAACGCGCATGTATCTACGATTTTTTTATATGTTGTTAGGACCCCTGAGAGTAGTTTATACTCAAGTTTGCAACCCTGAAAAGTCTGTGGTACTCCAGTGTTGCTCGAAAAACTGTGAAATTCTAGCACTTGTGTCAATTTTGTCAAAAAAACACCAGAAGGAAGCATGTATCGGGTATCTTCACCCCACACTTTTGTAAAGCAAACGAAATTTGCTACAATTTGAGCCCAACTCGAGCTCTCTAGGTCTACTGGTTGCGGAGATATAGCCAGTCAAAGATTGGCACTTTTTTCCAAAAATTGGAAAGTTATCGATAGGGTCATGTTCCAAGACACATACCGGCTAAACTAATGGTTCTAGAGAAAGAGCATGAGAGAAGAAGTTGTAGAGAATTGAATTAGCTGCAATTTGATTCCAAAATGGTAATCTAGGCCTCATAGTTTCCTCATAAACGAAAAAATATAGGTAAGTCAATATCGACACAAAAAAAGGCAAACAACGCAAATGCGCATGTGTCAACGAAGTTTTTATATGTTGTTAGTACCCATTAGAGTAGTTTATATCCAAGTTTGCAACACTGAAAACCCTGTGCTACTCCTGTGATGGTCGAAATAGTGCGAAATTCTGGCTCTTATAACAGTTTTGTCGAATTTAACTTTGTAGATGGAAAATATGGCTTCAAAGAAACATATATACATAATCCGACATTCAAATATACACACTACATGAATACATAGATAATACATAATAACCCCGTAATACAGAAGAGTCCCGCTAAGTTACTCCACAAATCTAACAATAATACCGACGAGTATCGCGACGGGTCTCCCTATGCTGTGGTTTTCGGAATTATTTGTAGCCGTATAAATGAGACCGAGAACTGTGTGCAATGACTATGTAAAAAAGAGACAGCATGAGAAAGGGTACAAAATTTTCATACTGGTGCCCTTCTATAGAAATCATGTGTGCCAGGTCCCTGGCAGTCGGGTCGATTGTTTAGTTTATTCAGCATTTACACCGGTCACGGAACACATCATCCCAGAAACAGTGCTTTCACAGTGGTCGATGGTGGTTACCTCCTCACAAGCTGATATGGCAGCGCAATGATTCAGTCAGAGCCATTGTGGCGGGATACGTTAGCTTCGTTTTCAACCACCTAGGTAAAAACGTAGCTGTGGTGTTTGATGGATACCCACACGATGCATTTATGAGGAGCACTAAATCAGCTGAACGCTTGTGACGCTCTGCTTCTCTCTCCTGCAGTGACATTTTGTTTGATGAATGAACACCCATCACAGTGCCCCAGGCAAAACTGCTGTCCAATGAATCTAATAAACGCCGCTTGATCACCATGATGCATACTGAATTTGAGAGGCAGGCTATCGAGGTACATCAATCTCAAGAAGACGCCGATACTGATATTGTGAGTACTGCACTCTCCAAGAGCTCATCGGTCGACCAAGTTTTCATCATTGGGGAGGATGTCGACCTACTGGTCCTCCACAGCGGCGTAAGCTCTGGACAGACGAACGTGTACTTCCAGAAAGGTGGCAGAAATGGGTCAGAGTGCGCTCACTACACAGCAAATTCCTTCACATGTGGAGAAATGAAGGTTCCACGAGGGATGGTTTTGTTCCTGCATGCCATCAGTGGCTGTGACACCACGTGGCTCTGTCCTTTTCTGGCAAGGCATGATGAAGTGGTGCAACGTCCTCAAAAAGAAACCCCACTGGATAGATCTCGCCAGCATTTTTTTGATCCAAACTCAACCAGGACGCAGTAGGAAATGCCGGCGAGAAGATCTTGATGAACCTCTACGGCGGAGATGCGGGAACGCTGAACACCCTGCGATACTCAGCATTTGTAAAATCGACAGCAACGGCCAAAGTCAACCTTGCCCGCCTCCCCCCCACCACAGAGGCTGGACAATATCATTCGTGGAGGACTTACTTCCAGGTGCAAAACTGGTTGGAGGTTGACAAAAACCTTTGTGATTGGGGCTCATTCCCATCAATGTGTGCAGAGCCCGCTCCTCAGACCCTGCTTAGAATGGTGGCTTGCAAATGCAAGAAAGGGTGCTTAGGGTCGTGCACTTGCAGAAAGGCAGGGCTCAATTGCTCTATCCTATGTTCCTTTTGCCAAGAGCGCAGTTGCACAAACGTCACCCCTATCGTCCTGGACGAGGAGGATGAGGATGTGGACGACCCGCCTTCCCCTCCAGAAAACGTCGTCCATCCTCCCACTCCCTCCCCCACTGATCCAGACTGGATGAGACCAGGCCCTTCCAATAGGCGAAGTTCTAAACTACTGCGGTTTTTATGCTTGACTGTGTATATAGAATTTTCTTGTTTACATTTATGTTTACGTTTATTTGTTTAGTGTATGTTTATTCGAAGCCGTATGTTACATCTACAATTTTAACTGCACATTCTTGCACGTGTTTTTAAAGAAATACATACCAGCATGATTCAGTACAATGTTTTCCTCATTTTTCCAAATTCCGATGTTTTACAGTTTGTTTTTTTTCCTTTTTGAGGAAACTATGAGGCCTAGAAGCACCATTTTGGAATCAAATTGCAGCTAATTCAATTCTCTACAAATTCCTCTCTCATGATCTTTCTCTAGAATCATTAGTTTAGCTGGTACTTGTCTTAGAACATGACCCTATTGATAAATTTCCATTTTTTGGAAAAACTTGCCAATCTTTTACTGGCTATATCTCCGCAACCAATAGATCTAGAGAGCTCGAGTTGGGCTCAAATTGTAGCAAATTTTGTCTGCTTTACAAAAGTATGGAGGGAAGATATTTGATAAATGCTTCCTTCCGTTGTTTTTTTCGACAAAAGTGACACAGGTGCTCGAATTTCGCAGTGTTTCGAACACCACAGTAGTAGCACAGGGTTTTCAGGGTTGCAAACTTGGATATAAACTACTCTCAGGTGTCCTAACAACAAATAAAAAAATCGTAGATACATGCTCGTTTGCGATGTTCGATGTGTTTATTGATTGGCCTAAGTGAACAGAAGCTATAGTAGAGCAGTTGTGTTAAAAAATATTAAAAAAAATTGAATAACTTCTAATAATTTGATTGTATTCAAATTTACAAAACTTAATTTTTTTTATCCCAAAGGTAAAAGGTATTATCAAAAATGAGACAGTAATCGAGAGCTGGATTGTTGCAAAAGTAAGTAATAAGAAAAAAACAATGTAAACATGTTGCAAATACCATAAATTATCATTATAGCCTGTCAGTAATCAGTAAAATATCATTAGTAGCTGATAGTTTGCTACTTCAGCATATAATTGAAAAAAAATTTTTTCTAACAAAGGGATCTAACTTTGCCAGTCAAAATTTTTAAAAACCAAGTTTACATTAATATATCCATTTCATGCCCCACGTGTTGGGCGCCATTGTAACTTCTTGATATGTTTTGTTTAAAACACGGGAAGCCTTTGGTAAATAATTTTGAAGTAGTCTTGGGCACATGGATAATAAAAGAAAATTCAGTTTAGAAAATAAATGAAACCACTACAATATTGATTACTGTGAAGATAAACTTTAATTAAAAATCAGATACTATTTATTTATAAATAAATTACAAAAAAAATAAACCATACTTCCTCTGTCCAATTCCTTTTTACCTTAGTTTCTAGAAACCTGTAATTTTTCCATGGCATCGCGTCTCCCTGCACTTAAGACTGTTTCCTTACAGCGTGATCGGGAAATGCAATACAGCATCGATAGATTCTAGATGTGTTCCTCCAGTAGACTATCCGACGAAATCATATCTCCTGTAGGATAACAGCTAAGTCAGGGACCGCTTGCGAGCCGAGCTGTGTCGAGTTCTACCTTCCCATCCGTTGACCAAGAGAGCGTTTTTTTCCAAAACCCCTCTATTTATACCTTTTCTAACAGGTACGGGTTAATCCCCTTGATTCTGAAATTCCACTTCTCTTCTTCTTTAAGTCGTTTAACAAGCGCCTGGATCCGGATTGCCACGGAGCCAGTACGCTGTTGTACGTGTTATGGCTTGGCCAACACCTTGTGTTACCTTTTTCCACTTTACTCTGTCAAATGTCAGTTCTTTTCCATCCTTTAGATCTAGTCTATGCTTAGCCAGATCCTCCGTCACATGTGTGAGCCATGGGTGCAGATTTTTGGACCTTCCAATCAGTAGGTCGAGTGTCCAGAGTAGTTTGTGTGGTAGGCGGTTTGTATTCATCCTGCACACATGTCCAAACCATCTCATCCTACGTTTTTGTATCTCTTCCATTAATGTTGGTTGCTTGCAACACCATTCTCTGATGGTATCATTTCTGACTTTGTTGCGTAGAGAGATACCCAGTATTCTGCGTAAACAGCGCATTTGAAACACTTCCAGCCTATCAATATCACTCTTTAACACAGTCCACGTTTCTGCGCCGTACAGAAGTACTGATAAAATTAGTGATTTGTACATGCGCATTTTCGTACTGATGCTGACATTCTGCTTTCGCCAGAGGCACCATGATAACTGTCCAAAGGCTGCTGCTGCCTTTCCTATATGGCTTCTTATATCAGTTGTTGCAGCAATTTTCTTTTCATGTACTATTGAGCCTAAGTATGTGAATGATTGGACTTGTTCAATCTGGTTTCCATCAAAATATACTGACACAGGATTACCATCTGATGTCAGTACTTTGGTCTTTTCAGCATTGATAGTTAAACCGTATAAACTGGCTGTGTTTTTTATGCTAGATAGTATTGCTGTGGCATCTGCTTCACTAGTTGAAAATATTACACTATCATCAGCAAACATGAGGTCTGTGACAAATTGGTATTCTCCAAATTTGACTCCACGTCTTCCATTTAGGGCTTTTCTCATTATAGCATCGACCACAGTGTTGAATAGTAGTGGGGATGCAACACAACCTTGTCTCACTCCAGAATGTACCTCAAATTTATCAGAAAGTTCATTGTTGATACGGATGCAACTTTTTGATCCTACATACACATTCTGTAGAATGCAGACCAGTTTTTCAGGTGCACCTTCATTACGAAGTGCATTCCATAGTGCTGGACGGTAGACGCTATCAAAAGCTGCTGAAAAATCGATAAATATAGCAATCAGCTGTTTTCCATATCTAATATATTCTGTAAGGAGTTGTTTTAAGACAAAAATTTGGTCACAGCACCCTCTATTAGGTTTGAAGCCTGCTTGTTCTTCCCTGGCCGCCTTTTCTCTCGTTTTTAATAGCCTTTGTTGTATAATTTTCATAAAGACTTTTCCAACAATAGACAGAAGGCTTATCCCACGGTAGTTTTTGCATTCCTGGCTGTCACCCTTCTTTAAGATTGGGATTATTATTAGTGGAAATTCCACTAGGTTCTATTTTTGGGATAATTATAAGATTATTCAGCCATCTGCTGACCACTTAATCCGTATGTGTTTCCGGCTTACAGAATATCACAATACGAAATTTTGAAGGCAACTGGACAAAGTTAAAATTAAAATAATAAAACATTAAAAAAACTATACGGT
The DNA here is from genome assembly GCA_023159025.1 of Thereuonema tuberculata. Taxonomy (NCBI): domain Eukaryota; kingdom Metazoa; phylum Arthropoda; class Chilopoda; order Scutigeromorpha; family Scutigeridae; genus Thereuonema; species Thereuonema tuberculata. The sequence goes on along the minus strand of JAFIDM010105951.1, from coordinate 89,015 downwards.
ATTACAATATTTTATTAAAAAGTAACCTCAGATCCCATCAGGAATACTTTTCTTAAGAGATTGGGTCTGAAGGTTACATACCTCCCCATCAAAGGAAAAAAAAAATTCGCAATACATGGAAGAACTTTTTTTTTTTTTTTCTTCAGAGAGAGACCCCCTATTGATGATGACTGAACTGCACTCAGAGCATTCTTCGCCTCGTCATGGAATTTCCTGTAACAAAAAAAAACAAACAAACACAACCATCTATTTACATGGCCTTCATAGGAGTACAATGAAATTTTTATTTACAGATAGGTCAAAAAAAAATAAAAGGAGCGGGATTATGTATCATAAATATGATAATCCTTAAATCTTGCAGGTAAGTTCATGTAATTACCAGTCGCTGTCCTAGTCGAGTAACGGGGACGAGGTTGACTTTGTTCATCATCACCACGGTCAATTGAAGGTTCATCTAGATCTGAACACGACTGATCCTGTTCATATACATTACTCTCATCCTCACTGGAGTTGACTACGGAATGGCAGGGCAATTCCATCTCTGTCTCTCGGACAGAATTACGTCTGATTGGGTAACGTGATCTGATGTCATTTTCACTTGAGGATGACTCATCTTCATTTTCACTTGAGGATGATGAGTCGGTGGAGCTGGATGACGGTTGAGTCATCATTTCAGTTTCTTTACTCCGGCTTTTCCTTCCTTGATTCCTAATAGGCATTAAAGGCTCATTAAATGTCTTCATTCTAAATCTATTTACAACAAAGGGCTTAGTGAATTTTCCTAATTCTTCGATCCTGAAATTGTGCTCGCCAGTCTGCTCTAATATTCTAAAAGGACCCTGAAACTTTCGACTAAATTTATTAGAGCATTTTGGATCATTCTCAGCTAATTGAATTAGAACCAAATCCCCCACTTCAAATTTCTTTAGTTCCCTTATTCTATTTTTATTTATCCTACTATTCCTCTGACTACGGCACCTGTAAGAATTATTTGACGCTCATTCTCTAGCTAAAACTAATTTTTTTCCTAAATCTTTTATATAGTCATCTTCTAAATCATCCAAATCACAAGACTCATGATAATTGATGTTGCTAGGGTAAACAGGGTAGAATCCATTCATAAGGTAGAAAGGGGTGAAATTTGTTGCTTCATGTTGACTATTATTGTATGAATACATTACAAATTGAAGACATTCATCCCAATTTCGGTAATCTTTATTTACATAGTGAGTTAACCCATATTTTATAGATCTGTTTAGGCGCTCATGATAAGATCTACAAGATAATTTCTTAATGTGAAGACACTTGCATAATTGTGCGAACACATCTGACATAAAATTTGTTCCTCTGTCAGTGATGATAGATTCGCAGCTTCCGTATTTCAGGAAGATCTCTGAACATAGTGCTTTGGCTATGGTTTCAGCTCTCTGATCACGAAGGAGAATAGCCCAACCAAATCTGGTTAAATGATCAATTATGGATAAAATGAGTGTATTTCCCTTTTTTGTTTTGGTGAGAGGACCAAAAATGTCTAAAGACAGCCTCTCCACAGGACGCAAAACAGGCGGAAAGTTTTCAATATAGTGTTTTTCGGCTTCACCTTTATTAAATTGACAAGATAGACACGATTTCGTATGAAGGATTAGATCTCTCTTCATCGTCTTCCAATAATAAAGCCGACTCAAATTATTAAAACATTTGGACCAACCAAAATGACCAGATAATCTATCCCCGTGGACTTTTTCAAGGAAAAAATTTTGAAGAGCTCGAGGAACCATGATTTTCCATCCATTCCTGTGATGAAATCTAAGTATTCCATCATTTCCTAAATTGTAATTATTTGGGCCTTCAGTGCTTTCTTTAATATCACTCACTATTCTAGCTAGCTCATCATCCTTTCTTTGGGATGAGATTAGATCAGATAAGTTTATATTAATTCCTAAGTTCCTATTAATAGCAGCTATGTGAGATAAGAAATCTGCCTCTACATTTTTCTTTCCACTGATATGTTGTGGAACAATATTGTACTCTTGGATTCTCAGGCTCCATTTTAAAAGGCGTCTATTCTCATTTGCAAAGGATAAAACGAACTGAAGAGGTCTGTGGTCAGAGTACAGGATGATCTCTCACCCCAAATCACGTAATGAGCCTTTTTTAAACAGTAAATTATCGCCAAAGCTTCCTTTTCAATAGTGGAATAGTTGCATTCTGTTTTGTTTAATTTTCTAGATATAAACATGAGAGGAACCCTGTCTCCTTCTATTTCCTGTTCGATTACTCCACCTATACAGTTTTGAGATGCATCACACGACATAATGAATGGCTTATCAAAATCAGGATGCCTCAAACAAGTTTGTTCAGTGAGAGAATCTTTGAGTTTTTCAAAGGCAAACTGGTGATCCGTCTCCCATTTAAACTTCTTACCCTTCTTTGTCAATTCATACAGTGTTGATCCTATTTCATTACAATTGGGAATAAATCTCCTATAATAACTAATCATACCTAAGAAACATCTCAACTTTCTAATGTTGGAAGGAGGCGGTATATTCTTGATTTCATTGACCTTATCTTTCAGTTGATAGATTCCCTTGCTGTTTATTTTGTGTCCCAAATAATTTACTTCCGATTTGAAAAATTTACATTTGCTAGGTTTCGTAGATAAATTTAGGTGTTTCAGTCTATTAAAAACATCTCGGAAGTGGAGTATACAAGTATATCATCCTGAAACGCTAAAACATATTTCCCTATGATACCTGTTAATGCACTATGTACAACGGATTGGAAAGTGGCCGCGCTATTTTTAGCGCCTGCGACATCCGGGTCAGTGAGTATTTGCCAAAGGGAGTTTGAAACGATATTAATGGGATACTCTCCACACTGAGTGGAATTTGGAAATAACCACTATTCAAATCAATGGTGGAAAAGCATGTTTTGCCACTTAGAGAAGAGAGGAGTTCTTCGACATGAACCATTGCAAAATCTATGCTCCTAGTTACTTTATTTAAATGTCTGAGATCTAAAATTAGACGTAGCTCTTTATTTGGCTTTTCTATTACCATCAAGGGAAAGTTCCATTGACTATTTGACCTTGCAATTATTCCAGATCTCAATAATTTATCAATCAGCGATTCTAGTCTACTGTGAAGTATCTGAGGAATGCGGTAAGATTTCCTGAAGATGGGACACATATCATTTAAAAAAACAGTATGCTTGGCAACATTTGCACAAGGGAGTTGTGATATATCTTCTATAAAACTCTTCTCATAAAGAGAAACAAGGTTTCTGAAAGTGCTCCGAATCTCTTTCTCTTTTATTTCACTCGTCCAATTGTCAGTCATGCTATGGAGTTCTATCCCTGGATATGTTTCCATCCCATTAAGGTCTCTCTATCAAATTCGCTAACTACAGAATTTGAATCTTTAATCACTATTTCCTCCTCTGCCATGGCTTCTATACAACCGGAGCTCACGGGTATATTCGATTTCAGACTAATTTCTTGATTGTTCAAGAATACAACATTTTTCTTAAAATCTAATATAACATTATATTTGACAAAAAAATTGGTTCCTAATAATACAAAATAAGTATCTTCATTAAATTGAGCATTGTGGAATTCCAGTTCGCATAGAATATTATCTAATTGAAAAGTTGTATTTTCAACAATACTACTCATATTTATTTTCCCAAAGGGAGTTCTTATCTCAGTGATTTCACAATTGGAGCTTTCACATTGTTTTATCAGAGAAATATTTGCCCCTGAATCAAGTAGAGCTAACCCATTTCTGTCTTTTATTTTAATTTGTATATGTGGGAGATCATTTATCCAAACAACAGGAATGCTAGTGAGTTGACTATTTTCCCCTTTATTCAACGAGCCTAGTCCTAACTGGTTGGGGTTTATAAGTTTAAATCCCTAGCCACAGGATGCTTTTCTCTTTGTTTTTGGCAATTATTTGCTAAGTGTCCACTTTCCCCACAATTATAGCACCTAAATTCACGCAAATAGCCACAATTATTTTCTTCTCTAATGTTCCTATTAGTTTCACCATAATTCCGTCTATCTTTATAATAACTATCTCTTCTACCTTGATTGTAATTAATTTGTTCCCTCATTTCATCATTAGCTAGTTTTAATTCTCTTACTTGTTTTTCTAGTGATTCTAATTTTTCTAATCTGGGATCTACTACAGTTGCTACACTTCTGCTCTTAATATGATTTGCCTTTACATTTTGCTGAATGTTCTGGTATTCGATAAGTTTTTCTATAGCCTCTTCTAACGATACATATTTTCTCTTATAAATTAAATATCTATCTTTTTCATCTATTAAGGAGTCTGCAAAAATCTGAATTAACATGCTGTGGCTTATTATATTTTCTTCACTAAACTCGCTAGCAATGTGGTATTGAGCTAAAAATTTTAGACCGTAATCCTTTGTGTCTTCATTCCATTCTTGTTTTAAGCTTAGAAATTCCCTACGTCTATTTTCTACTGTGTCTAAACCTGCAAACTTTTCTAATAGTAATTTGAAAATCTTATTTACTGAAGTGTCTCTACGCGCTTCAACTAAATGACCCACTGCCGATAATGCCTTATCCCTTAATTTGCTTATTATTAACCTTACTTTATTTCCTTCTCTTATTTGACTTTCATCCAATAGTTCCTTCATCTGTCGTAGTTGAAGTCTTAGAACAATGGGTTCCTCCTTGCCATTGATGTCTGGGATTAGTCGTGCTAGATCTGAGCACATTTTTTTCTTCTGGGTATCTCGATCCTTCGTCTGCATTCGTTGAGCTTACCGAACTATTTTTTTCCTTTGGATCAGTCATCTTTAACTAATTTTAAAAATACTAAAAAAGACAGGTTAGAACTTAAAGAAAATATTTTTCTAATAAAAGGACCTAACTTTGCCAGTCAAAATTTTTAAAAACCAAGTTTACATTAATGTATCTATTTCATGCCCCACGTGTTGGGCGCCATTGTAACTTCTTGATGTGTTTTGTTTAAAACACGGGAAGCCTTTGATAAATAATTTTGAAGTAGACTTGGGCACATGGATAATAAAAGAAAAATTCAGTTTAGAAAATAAATGAAACTACTACAATATTGATTACTGTGAAGATAAACTTTAATTAAAAATCAGATACTATTTATTTACAAATAAATTACAAAAAAAAAAATAAACCATACTTCCTCTGTCCAATTCCTTTTTACCTTAGTTTCTAGAAACCTGTAATTGTTCCATGGCATCGCATCTCCCTGCACTTAAGACTGTTTCCTTATAGCGTGATCGGGAAATGCATTACAGCATCGATAGATTCTAGATGTGTTCCTCCAGTAGGCTATCCGACGAAATCATATCACCTGTAGGCTAACAGCTAAGTCAGGGACCGCTTGCGAGCCGAGCTGTGTCGAGTTCTACCTTCCCATCCGTTGACCAAGAGAGCGTTTTTTTCCAAAACCCCTCTATTTATACCTTTTCTAACAGGTATGGGTTAATCCCCTTGATTCTGAAATTCCACTAGGTTCTATTTTTGGGGTAATTATAAGATTATTCAGCCATCTGCTGACCACTTAATCCGTATGTGTTTCCGGCTTACAGAATATCACAACACGAAATTTTGAAGGCAACTGGATAAAGTTAAAATTAAAATAATGAAACTTTAAAAAAACTATACGGTATTACAATATTTTATTAAAAAGTAACCTCAGATCCCATCAGGAATACTTTTCTTAAGAGATTGGGTCTGAAGGTTACATTTTATCTATATTTATCACTGCTATTATTTGTCAGCTTTATTGTCACTAAAGCTTTCTTTTTAATCACTTTTTGAATCGTTTTTATTTAGTTACTAGAAGTGTTCCTCATATTTCTACTAAAATTCCTTTTCCATTTTAGCAACTTGTATCAAACCATCTCAGTCATCATTGTTTCCCATTAATCAAACTTTGCTCTAACCAGCTACTGAAGCAACTACTTTATAACTAGGGCAAGGCATTTGATGATTTTGCATCTTTTTTCTATGAAGGTTGAAACATGGCTCGCATACATGAAAATGTGTAACATTAAATAATTGGTTGAATAAAGGCAATTTGTTAGGGCATTTTTTTGAATTTTTCGGCATTCGTCAGGGATAGGGCATTTTTTGGCAATTTTTAGGTCATTTTGAGCATTTTTAGTAGTTTTTTGGTAGGCAATGTCATTTTTTTATACTTTGAGATTTTATGTATTATTCAGTATCTTTGCTTGTCCTCATTCAAGCCAACAAATTTTTCCATAAAACAAGTAGCCCTTTTTTTTTTTTTTGGTTGTCAAAAGTTAAAAAAGATAAAAAAAAGGTTTAATAATAAATTCAAATGTTTTATTAGTCAATTTTTTTATTTTTCTGTCATTTTTTTTACTATTTTTAGGTCATAAATGCATTTTTTATTTGTTATTTATTAGCAAATTATAGATCATTAAATGCCTTGCCCTATTTATAAAATTTTTCTAAAGTATGATCAACTGTGAATGGTTTTTCTTTTCTTTGTTTTCATTTGCCTTTATAGAAAATAAGATGTTAATTAGTAAAATTGGTAACATTGTCTGTACACTCATTGACCTAAAAATTCGCACTCCAAGAAAAAAAAAAAAACGTTCTATAAATGCAAAAGAAAGTAAGTAGCTATGGCGAGGGAAGAGATGCAAATGAATAATGTTGGGTGCAATTGCGCTTGGCCACTCGTCCTACAGTGGCGCTACAATCGCAAACCAAGGGGGCTTACAAGACACATGCAGTGGAGTCCATTTGCACTGTGAGGTGATCAGGCGAGGTCTTGAATGATCAATATGCTGCGAAGATATGTTTACCATCACACTAATAAAATTTCATTTGCATCCAACACTTCATTCTTAGTGTGCAATTTTTTTTTGTCAGTGAGTGTAACTTGCATGTAAAGTTCCTTCATCCTCATTCCTACAAATGTTCTTTTTTTTTCCTTTTTTCTTTTTTTTTATTTAGATTCAAATAAACATTGAAAAGGGATTTTAGATCATGTTATTATTAATAGGTGGTCATGATTACAACTTAAATAACTTCAAATTGGGCTTTGCTGATAGGAAATTTTTGAAATTCTTACAAAAAAGAAACCTTTGATAACTGATATGAATTGATAAATAAGGTGAAACACTATTTGATTAAGTAATTTTTGTTCCTTCGTTCTATGGCAAATAAAGAGGCTTAGCTCATTATTATAGTTGTAGCATCCCAATAGAGCTTAGAGAGATTCCAATTCAATTGTGAAGAATCATCAAGTCCCGGACAATGGAGGAGATGGTCTTCATCCATACATGAATTGGGCATTTTACAAATTACACATTCTTTGGATGAAAAAATACCAATTCTCTCCAGATGCACTGCCAAATAAACACCGGTTCCAAGTTTGAAAAGTGCTACTGCTTTTTTGCTTGGTTTACACATATTATTCTGTCACATATTTTGTATATAATTACATTTTTATTTTTTGATAATTGTTTGACTTCTTATAAAATTGCTTGGAGGATTTCTCAATCAAAAGTTTTTTTGTTGCTTCTTTGGTAAGTGGTTTTTCGTAAGTGATACATGTTTTTGAGCCCGACTTAAGGTACCCTTCTGCTCACTGCTGCAGAGCAGCGACTGAAGCCCTGGGGCGGCAACCTTGACTGCCCCTCTGTTGTCCCTTCTATTTTCAATACAAACCCTTCCGTTCACTGCTGCTGCACGTGACGTCAGAGCAGCAGAAGGGCTGCAGTCGAAAAGGAAGGAAAAAATGAGCAACCATCTTGGCTGCTGCATGCAGCAAGTGGTCAGAAGAAAGAGTTTATAGATGAAAACAAATGCATTTTTAATATTTCAAAATTAAAAAAAATACGTTCAGTTAATGAATATGATATAAATATATAATCTATATATTTATTTTTTTATTTCAATCGAGTACATTAAATAAAAATAACATTTAATACATAAATGTGAATACATAAATGAGAAGATATGTTTCCTGATGAAAAAAATCGTTTATAATCAAGTTAAAAAAAGAAAACATTAACATCTAATGCCCAACTAACTAGCTGTAAAAAAAATTAAAACTCACTAAAAGATTTCTCCAAAAATAAAAAGTGCCTAAAAACGAATGCATTTGACAGTGATGTATGAGAAAATTTAATTAGGTTTTCACATATTGTCACCTTTTTATTTTAATGGATTATATTAAATCAAAATTACATTTTATTTATTTTCAAAAAATCCTTTCGCAATTTACGAATTTTTTGTCCATCTCATTTTGGATTGCTACAACTGTGGTTTGGAAAATTTTATTATTTGCCTTTAGCGGATTATAACATTCCTCCGGATTATAGCTTTTTTTCAACCCTGAAAGGAATAATATCAGCGAAATACTTCTTCCTTTTATAGGAAAAAAAATATTTATATATAAATAGCAAATGTAACATAAATCAAAATTTAGTTTTTTTAATTTTTTTTTTTTTTATTCTTTATACTTTGAACTATAAACTTCAATCTTCAGATTTCAAGTTAAAATAACTTTAAAAACCATTATTACTTTAGAATAATATCTATAATCACATTCCACATCTCACAGTCAGTCCCTTTACAGTAAAATTCATAAAACTTTTAACAGTAATAATGTTATTATATTTACTGCAATATGATGTTATTAAAGCATCTATTTTATTAATGCGATTGATGACAATTATGGTAAACTCTTAAACTTTATATTAACTTGAATGTTATTTACTTTTTTTATTATTGGAAAATTTTAATTGTCTTTCCCCTCCACTCCCTCTTTTTTTAATCACAAATCGCAAGCGGATTATCAACATTCCTCCGGATTTAGCTTTGTTCAACCCTAAAAAGGAATACTATTAGCAAAAACTTGTTTCTAAATTATAGGAAAAAAATAATCTTTTGTAAAATAGCAAATGTAATATAAATCAAAATGTTGTTTGTTTTTTTTTTTAATCTTTATACATGGAACTATAAACTTCAATCATCAGGTTTCAAATTAAAATAACTTTATAGATACATCGGAAATTATTATTCTAAGTAATATTGGTTTTTAATCATATTCCTTAAATTGCTATGTATTGTCTCTTGTCAAAGTTGACTGAGTTTTGCAACCCCTACTTGGTCGAAAAGGGAGAAAATACCCCCCAGCAGTGGGCGGCAGCAAGTGAACGGAAGGGTAGCTGTTGCGCAGCGAATGACATCCCTGCAGCAACACCTCCCCTACTTGCTGCTGCAGCAAGTGAGCGGAAGGGTACCTTTAGATAAACTGTCAGCTAATTCATTGCCCTTCAGTCCAATATGAGAGCATATCAACTGGAAGGCAACGGTTTTATCCAAATTAGATAAGGTCTATCTAATATCGCTAATACTATAAGAACCGGACAGTAATTGAGTTTTAGAAGACACAGACTTCGCAGGCTTCGAGTCCACCAACAATTCCACTTTGTTGAACAGGTGGAGTTGATGTAGGAGCTGTTGTAGTCCCATTAAGATAGCTTCCAACTCGCCATCAAAGCTAGACCTATTGGGACCAAGAGGCTTAAACTCGGAGAAACGTTTGCAGTGCGCTCCTGCACCAGCAGAGTTGCCCATATAACAGCCATCAGTATAGAGACTTAGCCATAGGTAGAGAGTATCTGTTGTTTCTACAGTAATACTTCATTAAAAGTTCAGTTTGTTATTTTTCTTTAGGTCTTTTATCAAAGAGAGTTTGATTTTTACAGAGAAATATTCCAAAAGATTAATGAGCAGTCCTATTATTTATTATTTATTGGAGAAATATTCAACTTGAGTAAAAATTTTCAACTATATTCAACTGGTATTGGTTGGTCTTAGGGAATTGTTCGTTATTACATTGACTTATTCAGTTTGCTTGCTTTGATGCTTGCATCGAGATTAAAGAATTTGCTGCCTGTTTATGAATTTCTAGATTGATTGGTAGATTTCAAATGTAAAGTAGAAGGGCAATTTATAGGTGTAGTTTTCACTGCCCCACACATCACAGAATTTTTAACAAGGTGGTCTAGGTGACTATCTGCCATCACTATAACTTGACTGCCATATTTAATTATGGGCTTAACATAAGTGTTATAAGTAATATTTAAAGTGTCCTGTATAAAACCCAGTGAACACCATCCAGTCTTTTCATGAGATCAATTCTTTTATTAGCTTTCACTATTGTATTTTTCATATGATCTGTACAATGCAGTTTAATGTCTAAATCCCACTCCTAGTTATTTGGTATATGTACTTTTCGTTATAAGATCAGTAACTGAAAATCTGAATTGTTTTGTCTTAGCATAACAAAATTGGTACACTGCCTTAGTCCTGCTTATTATCATATTATTCTCTTTTGCCCATTTATTGAGTATCTTCAAGGAGTCATTTAGTTTCTTCTCTAGGTAATTTTGCTGTTTATGATCATTTTTTGAAAGGATCAAATAACTACATCATCAGTGAACGTACTAACCTTTATCCCTTCAATATTTTTGAGAAGTGCTGGGAGTTCATGAATATAAATATTAAATAACATTATGGTACAGACTTCCCCCTGCGGGAGTTCAGTTTTTGACTGTTTGTAGCGAGATTCTGCTTCCTGCCATCTGGTTTTTACCCATCTCTGAGAAATTGAATTGAGAAAACCAACTCAACATGTTCCAGAAAATTCCAAACTTGTCAATCAACTTACTTCTCCACATTACATCAAATGCTCTCTTGAAGTCTATAAAGATAGCTAGGACACTTTCCTGCTTGTTAAAACATTGTTTCACATTTTGTACAAAATTCATCAATGATTTGAAGGTTGACATATTAGTTCGGAATCCGGCTTGTTCTTTGGATAGCAAGTTTCCATTTTCCAAGTAATTTCAGTCTAGTTGTCACCATTTTTTCAAAAACTTTAGCCAGAATTGAGGTGAGGGCAAGCAATCGATAAGATGCCATGTCATTAGGAGGCTTCCCATGTTTCAAAATTGGGATTACTTTGCTTTAGTCCAATCAGTAGTTAAGTTCCCATTTCCCATCCAAAACCAGTTATGGACGGTAAGGAGAGCTCTTATAGCTGTAGGTCCAAGATGTTAACGAATTCAGAAAAGATTTCATCTGGTCCTGGTTGCTTCTTATTTTTTTATATCTTTAATAGCCTCCTGAAGTTCATCTTCTGAGATGGTTTTGTTGAACCTTTTACATTTTCGTCTTCACAAGAGAAAGGTATTTGTTTGCAATAATTTTGCTCTTTTTTCTTTAGGTGCTTAGGAAGTCTTTGTTGAGAAAGATAGAAAGTATTAAATTTTTTTGCCATAGTCTTTTTTATCTTTTTTTATCTATTTTCTTTTATTCAATAAGTAATGTAATCTTTTGTTTTTGTGTCATTAGATATATGTCTGTTTTAGAAAGATTTCACACCTTTACTGTTACACTGATCCTCCTTGAATTATACACTGTCAATGTAGGTCCATTACTGGGAAATTAAAGGATCTGTCTAAGCATTCACTATGTAATACTACTTATAAAATATCTATACAGTAAACTCGCGATTATCTGCGGAATTGGGTGTGCAGCAACTGCGGATAAGCGAATTCCGCAGATAATCCGAAATAGGATGAAAAGGGACGAAAATTAACACAAAAATGCTTTTAACATGTTTATTTATTTATATTTATTTGCTTATTTGACAAGTCATCTGCCTGATGTGTATGTAGAAGGGGAAGCCTTAGTTCCGCCCACAAGGTCGTTCTTTAAATTGTTTGTGTATAATTGTCTTCACTTACTTTGTTAACCTCTTTTATTGTTTACCTTATTCTAGATTTTTTTTTTTAATTCCGTAATTTAATGCACAGTAAAAAAAAACTGGAAACAGGAGAGGTCTGCGGATAATCGGGAGTTTATTGTATAACATAATAATATTTTTAACTCTTACGTTTGCAAGGTGATTGGAAGACCTTGAAATATTTCTTATTTGTTTTTAGGATGAGAATGTAATTACAGTAAAACCCCGTTATTACGCTCCCGCTTATAGCACTATCCCGTTCTTTACGCTCCTTTCATACGGTCCCTGGAATTTTCTATTTAACTCTGTATACTTTTACCCTCTTATAACGCTTCAAATCCCGCTTGTAACGCTTTTTTTATATCGTAAATTTTGTATCGAAAAGAAATGTAACACTGTAAAGATTCTTTTCTTTCCCTGGTAGGAGGGAATCTTTGAACTCTTTGAAGTGCGGGTCTGTGATATAGTAAGTTAGTGCAAAATTTCGAAGCGGAAATCCCTTTCTATAAGTGAAAAATTAAAAATTCTCCGTAAGTACGACGGGAATTCTACACTAAGTCAGAAGAATTTCGCAGAATCTCTAGGAATTCCCTCATCCAGTCTGAGAACAATAATAAAAAATAAGAATGGAATTACCTATGCAACGAAGGGTTATTGCAAACGTAAAAAAGTAAAGTGTGGAAAATATTAAGATGGCGAATTCTAATTGAATGGATTCATCAGTCCCGTGATGCATCAGTCGATCAGTACCATTAAGTGGCCCAATCATTCAAGAAAAGGCGCTTGAAATAGCGGGCAGTGCACTAAATCTGCTCCGAAAATATATTAGTGTTGCTCCTAGTGGTGTATCAATTGATGTTAATAGTTACTTGAACCGCATTGAAAATGTCATAATTCATAACAGTAGCACACACACACACACGGCAAACCACAATCAAAGATTTTTTTTAATAGGAAATAAGCTCACATTTGCACTATATCTACTGCAGAATCAAGTATCTTTCCTGTAAAATGGTGTCTAAATGTTTCCCCATCTCATAAATCATTTCCCGTCTATAGCGCTATCCCGCTTATTACGCTTGTAGTTCATGGTCCCTTGACGAGCGTAATAACGGGGTTTTACTGTATTTCAATTTGAGGATAAGAGAATTACTTAAAAATAATAATAAAATGTAAAATAGTCTAAAATAATAAAACATTTCTTATACAATTAAAACTTACTTTCACTTAATTAGAAAATATGTATTATTTTTTTTTTTTTCTTTTTTACATTGCCAGTCTGTTAGACCAAGACCTCCAAATGATATATTTGTCTACCCATACAATCTTGGTTGGGTTAAAAATCTCCAACAAGTCTTCACATGGAATTTTGAACCCAAAGGCGATGGTATTATGTGGAAAGTTTTGCATGGCTGTAATCAATATACATTAACAGTAAGTTCTTTGTTACTATAATGTGTATTGAGTGAGTAAATGAGTGATTCACTGTTATAGATTTATTTGAAAATTTCTATAAGTTGTAAATTTTGTAAGAGTATTTCAGTTTAATATCCCGAACTCAACCTCAATGAATAGAAATTCAAAAAGTCAATTTATATTTCAGCAAATATAAATCATCAAGTCTCTAATTTATCCGGTTGCTTTTCACTAATGATGTGGTGTGATTAGCTATTTACATGAGACTCCAAATCGTGGTCTCAACAATAAAGTAAACATGGAGTAGAACAATGATCATATCCTATCAATTCCTTCCATCTTTTTATACCATTAGAACTTAGTTACTCTTCTACAGAAAGCCAAGTTAAGGAAAGTTTAGTTACTGCAAAATGTTTTACTGGCCTAACATTTTGCTTGCCTATCAATATTAATTCTTAATATAAATGGTAAGCAAAGAATGGTAGCAAGCCTCCAATATCAAGTACGATAAATTTTAAAATAAAAGATAAAGATATTGTGTATCTATGAGTGCTTTAATTTATATATTTTGAAAAACTTCATACTGATAAATTGAGATTAAAACTGTTAGACATCCTATTTATAAAAAGCAAAAATTTCATGTTATTTATTATAAATTGTCTCCAAAAGGCCTAAACAAATCTATTCCTTTAAAATGTGTTAATGTTTTTTGTATCTGACTGATGTTTTGATGCTTCTAAATGAGAACATTTAAAAACTTTATTTTATCAACAGTGAATTGAAATATTATTACATATAAACAAAGAATTGAATCAAATAGATAAATAGGTATTTAAATAGCTGTTTCAATAAGCAAATTCATTTAATCAGATGAATTCTATTATTAAAGTCTCCTTCTCTTCCTCAAATGTTGAACTTTTAAAGCTATTCTATGCCATAGTTACTCATAAAAGTGTTATCTTTATAAGTCTTATAGGCAATCTAGCAGTTTGAATGCCATTTAAACAGCCATTTAAACAGCTGTGCATTTGATGTGTTGTTGCCAGTGTTTAAATTAATGTATATGATTTTCTAATCATTTTTGACTAATTTTGTCAGCTGTATATCTACAAGTATGTGTTCTCAATGGGTTTTTTTTATTTTTACAATTTTCCTGTATTTTTATTGATTTTTAGTCTTTAATCCATTTTATAAATCTACAAAAATTAATGAAATTTTCATACTTTGATTGTTTGTACTTCTTTATTGTTTGACAGTCAACCTTTAGGAGAAATGCAAACTCTTAATGTTGTATTTGTACAGATTATATTTAGTCACAAATAAAATCAGAGCATCACTTAAAAATCTCAGAGCATTACTTGGTTTTCAGGAACAAAATATAAATTTCATTTCTTTCGAATATTGAAGTCAGTTTTCCTTTTACAGAACCATTATTTTGTTTTACCTGCTTGCAAAGAAAGCTTCATCAAATCTGCATTTCAATGTATCTGCTTAGTATAGTGTTCCAACTTTGATATTGTTAAACTTAGGTACCGAATTATTAACACTAATAATGCTTTTAAATTGTATATATGATGAAAAGTCAATGTAGAGTGTCATGGGTATAGAGTCTAAATAGACATCTAAATGTTATTTAGTTCCCTAAGCACTTAGAGCTTAATCCTCAAATTGTGCAAGAGCAGTAAATCATCATATTCGTTTATTTGTTTTTAAGTTGCCCTTTGTCTACATACAGGAAAAGCAAAATATGTTTCTTTTACTGTCTTGTGTGTTTCTCTATGCCAACTCTGTTTTTTTTATTCATCTGTAAAGTGTCATTCCATGTCAAATCAACCAGTCCATGTTTTATCATATCTCAGAATTTGAGTTTGATTTTTTTCCAAGTTCTAGAAACTAATTTATGAGACCCGTATTTTTTTTTTTTTTTTGCATATGTAAAAAATTAAAGAAGTTACAATTTTTTCTAGGACATGCTCTTAAGCCTAATTTACGCCCATTTAACATTAGTGTCAATGGGAAAATAGTTGTAAGACAAAGGTGCATGGCTCAAAAGGGATAGGCGGTAGCAGCATGAAATTTTTTATGAAATACTATTATTCTTAGGGTAACATTTAGAAAAAAAAATTAAGTTGCTCCCACTATCCCTTCTTCTGCAAAAAATTATCAAAGTCATAGTATTAACCCAAATAAAACATTTTAACGTGCTGTGATTATATCAATAAAATCAAAACAAGAAAAGAAAAGAACAGCACATGGATAAATAAATTACCTTTCTGAATCAATTATCGGAAGGAATTGGGAACGGCCATTTCGTCCTTGTAGGACTCATCAGCCCAATCCGCCTT
>JAFIDM010105951.1:40264-58444 GCA_023159025.1 Thereuonema tuberculata | reverse complement strand
ATATATTGGTTCTATCTCGAACACGAGAATTTAGTACTATGAGTTCGTAAACAGAGTTCTTGAAATCTTCTCTTCAACGGAATAAATTATTTCTTTCTTTCGAAGTCTTCTCGGAAAAATGCCTTGACAAAACACAAAAGATAATTCCTACCTTATCTTCAAATTACGTTGAAACTTATGCGGAGATCACGCCTCATCGGTAACTTGGAAGAAGACGTTCCATTCGCTTAGGCCTATCCATCGTATCCTAGGGTAAATGCTATTTTCGTAGGAATTTCCCCGCAAACACAAATTCTCTGGATTCGTCTTTTGGACCCGGAACTATACAGACTTCAAATCCTTATTATGAAATCTCGTATGCATCTGGTTTTGATCGGAATTCGTATGCCCATTTTTTTCCCATCAACGATCTCGTAACTTATCGCTTCTCTGAAGGAAAAACTCGTTGGTTGAGATTTTCCACGGCTTTCAAATGATTATAGGCATTCTTCTAAACGCTAGGCAATTGATAATCGCCCCAAAACTAAATGGTGCAAAATCGAATGTATGCTCCTATTCGAATTTACCGCCTCTCCGAGGGATAGTTAACAGGACCCATTATTTTGTGATGCTTCTCCTTGGAAAGCCCCAAAACGACTGCACTAATCGTTGCTAAGCAACCGACACAATGGGAGATGTATAATGCGACCTCTGTTAGCCGATTTCCACAAAGTCCAAACTAAAACGCTATTGAATAAAAACCTTGCAGTAATTTCACATCTATGATCTTTACTATTTTACACATGGGAAAAAAAAAATTGAGATAAGAAAAAAAAAAACTTATTTGTAATTTACAAAATTCACAACAATACTTCCTCCCTTTTCTATTTTTTTTTTTTTTTTTTTAAAACAGTATAACCATAGATATTAAAGGTAAATAGTGGAATAAAAATTTAGACCCCTTTCACAATACATTAAGTAAATATTGGGTTTTTCAGATTCTATTCAGACATACCAAATTCCAACATAGCATCATGTAATTTAACGCTCGAGACTGCCTTTGTTAGTGCATCTGCAATGTTCCTATTGCTTTGCACATACATAAGTCCAAACTAAAACGCTATTGAATAAAAACCTTGCAGTAATTTCACATCTATGATCTTTACTATTTTACACATGGGAAAAAAAAATTGAGATAAGAAAAAAAAAAACTTATTTGTAATTTACAAAATTCACAACACCTTTCAATAGGACATTCCATGTTATCCACTCCGAAGAGCGGACACTCTGAATAGCAGACAGTTATTTTAACTGTAAAAAAATTTTCGATTAACATTTCAACAAACACATCATGGTTGTATTTACATCGGTGTCCCATGATTCAGTGCACGAATCTGAGGCCCTTTTTTTCACTGCAGTTCCTTTGTAAATTTCAATACCTCATAAAGCTATCCTACAAACGTGTTGATTAAATTTAGTGCGAATTAAAATGGCGTCAAAAAGGAAGAGATTGGCACTGAAAGAAAAAACTGTTCACTGTTCTTGAAGTTGCTGAAAAAGAAAAGCTGAGTGTGCGATGTCTTGCTGAACGTTTTAAAGTTGGAAAAACTCAGATAAGCGAACTTTTGAAGGACAAAGATGAGATTAGAAAAATGTGGATGGTGAATTCAAACGAAAATTCGAAGAATTTGAAGTTTTGTAAAACTGAAACAAGCAAAATCGACGAAGTGGTCATAAAATGGTTCCTCTCTGCTCATGCAAAGAACATTCCTATAAGCGATGTTTTGTTTCAAGAAAAAGCCAGAGAATTCGGTCAAACTTTAGGATTGGACACGTTTAAGGCATCAAATGGATGGCTAGAATTAATTTTCTATATATTGTAATTAATTTTGTCATTATTTTAAATAAGACAAACGGATTAGCACTCATTTAAAAAGGAATATAGTAAATAATTTGCAATTGTTCATATTTTCTCATATCGCAATGGTAATTGTAGAATTTAATTAAGATTGTATGTAATTTTTCATTAAATGACATGCTATAAGCTAAAAAATGAAAAAAAGATAGTCCTCCCCAATAGCGGACACCTCCCAATAACGGACGAAACTTCCGGTCCCGTGACTGTCCGTTATTCGGAGGTAACACTATACAAGCTGTCATGTTGCCACTGCACCATGTCATCATTTACGTTTCCTATTTGACAGAGTACAAATCAAATAGGAAATCAAAGATCTCAAATTAGGGGAATGTTGGCTCTGTATTCATATATATTTTTAAAATCCTATATCAAAGGTTCTATTTGGATAGCTGTCATGCCTTCTAAAGCACGAGAGGCCTCTATATAGCATCGCATCTTTTTAGTGACACTTAAATGCTTTGGAGCAGAAATGTCACTAAATATTCATATATGGAGAAGAAAGATCATTCAGACTCACATTCAGACTCGGACATCGATTCACATTTTGCAACACAATGATGTTAAGCCTTTCATGTTACATTAAGTATCCACTAGTACAGGTAACAGTGATACATTCAGAAGATCTTGTAACCCATTCTGGGGTTTCCTTTTGCTCCAAGTATAAATATAAAATAATAGTATTTTGTTAAAATAAGTATCTGGTCTGCAAGGGTAAAGCAGGTTAATGTTTGCCTACATATGAGTTTCCTGTACCAGAAGTTCCTTCATAGTTTTGAAACTCTTTCTTGGCCAGCCAGGTCCCAGACACACTAGGACATCAGCTACAGCCATGATGGACTATCTTGTTCAGCAATTATGGAATAGTTTGCAAAACCTACACCAGAAACTTTAACACTTCTTGCGCAGTCTCATTTTAGCAGTCATCATAACCAGAGGTGGCTTTAAGAGGTACTACTGTTGCATTTATGCAAACATCCTGAATAAGATATCTGCACAGAATATGGGCACCAACTTTCCAGAGCTGCCTACTGTAAACTCTTTTTTTCATAATAAATGCTCCATAGATCCTCTGATTATAATTTATAAGATTATTAATGTATTTTTTTTTTAAAAAAAAAAAAATTATTGTTTACACACTAGTTTGTTTTGAGTACCACATATATTTTGCACAGATATGTCAACGCTTCACTTTATAACTCTGCATTATGAAACAACTTTTCTGAAAGAAATATTTCTTTGATGTGAATTTGTAAAACTTTTTATTGCTTCATTGACATTGTGTATTTTCAAATAACTATTTTTTGGGTCGAGGAACATATTTCATTTTAACTTACAATAATGTTACATTATTTGAATTAAACTATAAAATAATGTTTTAACATTAAATTTTAAAAATTGTAAGGAATTAATAAATTAGTGAAGGATTTTTTTTTCCTCAGGGGCAATTTGGAAATTCACATTTTTTTCTTTTAAAATTATTTCAATATATTGAATAATCAATGAAAAACGTTTGGAATTCCAGTTGTAGTAGATTTGTTCTGTGTATTTGATGAATTTACTGTGAGCCTTCAAAAGTAAATAAATAGAAGTAATAATGCAAAACTGATGTTAAGAAGGTGTGACTAATTTTTATTAAAAAAAAAAAAAAAAAAAAACTATTTTATAATGATTACAAAACTGAGTTTTGTGAGACAGAAGCATACCCTCCAACATTGGTCATCCTCCTATCCGTAGTGGAAATCCTCTCATTAGGGGCCGTCCATTAATTAACCAAAAAAAAACGGAAATCTTGCTTTAATTACCAAAAAAAAGGCTTGAATTTACTTATGGGTACCAGCCAATGAGAAGCGATCTTGCCATTCACTGCCTTAGCATTAGGTTAGTTACAATTAACTTTCCTAAGGCACATTACTTCCCTAAGGCACTTGCATTAGGTTAGCTACAATTAACTTCCCTAAGGCACAATTAGGATTAGGTTAGGTTGATTGAGGTTCACTTAGCTGCAGGATGTATGTATTGGTAAAGACCGCCGCCATCTTGTACCCGTAGGTAAATTTTAACCAAAAAAAAAAACGCCGCGGGAAAAGTTGACGTGAGATTTTCGTTGACACCCCCCTCCCCCTGGTGAGATTTTGCCCGATCACCCCCCTCCCCCTTTTGACCTCACGTAATTAATGGACGACCCCTTAGTAGTACTCATGCAACAACATGCATTTACACAGAACGTGCGACAGTGCCGCAAAACTCACATATATATAAATATATAGTCTTTAAGCACAAACCCTATAGCAATACATATTCACATTTCTTAAAGCACTATTTATTGATACTTTTTTCTTTGCTCATATCAGCATTAGCTTTGGTGTGACCACAGCGAAACTTCTTTGCAATATCAGAATCGGGAAACATTTTTGAAAATAATGGACCTGCATGATCCGCAGCCGAAATTGGTATATTATGGTCAATCAAAAAACGGACAAAATAAGTCTTTCCTGGTAGAAGACAAGGGAAAAGCTTTCGATACTCCTCTCGAAATTTTTGATTGTTTTTTTTTTTTTCTTTCTGGGCGGATCTACATCTCTATCCTTATTACAGGGTTTTAAAAACCGATCCATGATATAAGCATACGCACGAACCAAATGAGAGTTGGCGCCCGGTTTTTGTGAGATCTGCGCATGTAGCATCGATTATTCTGGTCAAGGACTTCCGTCTGATCTTCTGACAGCCTTCCGCCATTGCGCTAATCGCTGGTTACTTATCAAAAGCGAATTGTATTTATAAATCCTGAAATCTAACAGACATAATTTGTAAATGAAAATCTTTAAATAAACAAGTATTTTTATAAATTAGAACTTCTCCGATAATTAAACGTTAGCCTACTATAAGTTAACTATAATTTCTTGGCGAGAACAGACGGCGGCGTCCATTTTGACAGGAAAACGTAATTGATCAGCACTTTTTTTTTTTTTTTTTTTGAGGAAAAAAAAAATTAAGGATGAAAATTTCTGAATCCGTAGCTTTTCCCCATTTTCGCATAGTTTCGTACTACTTACTTATTTTCCGTACAAACTACGGATACTTCGTAGAAGTTGGAGGGTATGCAGAAGAAATCCAAGCAAATGAAATATAATGTAGGAGGAGAGAATTCACAAGAATTTCTAAAAATTTCTAAAAAAAATGTGCAGTAATAATTTCTCAGTTTATTTTAATAAGAATTTTGGCAGTTTAATGATGATATGATAAATAGCCCTATTAAAAAAAAAAAAAAAAACTAGTTCGAGTTCTAATCAAATACTGAATTAGTTCCCATTCCATTTCTGGGATTTGGTTCTCATGTAAGTATTGTGTTGGATGATCCTTGCTAGGCTGGATGCTTGGGATTCTTAGTTTCCTGCACTATTTCTATCAATCTTTCTTCATCATTCTCTCCATATTTCTATGGGATAGGACAAAAGACTTAAAAATTGGAGTGCTTGGCTTCTTTGCCATCCACATTTCACACAATCAAAAAAAAAATACTATATCATTTTCTCATGAACTAGAACAAATTTCTCGAGTTCCAGTTCCACTAAGAAATGATCTATGAAGATCTTTTCGTTTCTTTTTACAACCAAATAAGCAGCATTAATGTTGCACAGAATTTATTATTAAAATTTTCAAGCAGGCTTTCTTTGTTAGGCAAACTACTTTGTTTGTCTCGTATGTTTAGACAACAGATCTACAAACCCTTCCTATCCACTTTCACATAAATGATATTTGCTTATTAGTTCCAGTCAAGGGTATTCATGCATTTCTCAGTATTTCAAAATATTAAAATTTATCAACTGTAAAAATCTATTCGCATTCAAATACAGAAAATAAACTTCGTTTCAAAATAGTTCCTACAACAACAAAAAAAGACTAGTAATTTAAAAAAATTCCTGGAAAAGGAACTTATTGCTTTCTGACAACAAAATTTCTAAGAAACGTAAAATGATGATGAAATAAAGTTATTCTGTGTTCATATGTATATATAAATGACTGTCTTATTCTTAACTAATATTTTACTTGAATTAATGAATGATAATCAATTTAGTTTACAACAGAAATAATTTTGCAATGAAAACTGTTGAGCTTACTTTTGAATTTACGATAAATTTCACCTGAAGCTTAATGATGAAGAAAAGATTTAACATATACTCTGTGACAAAAAAAAAGACACTTGGAAAAATAGTGATCATGATGAAACATGACATTTGCAAAGAGGATGGAATGAAAATGACACTAGAACACTGAGAGCAATGCAGCTGTTATTTCGGAACAACAGATGCAAAATGGATACAAAACGGGCCGCCTCTTGTGGTGGTATATGCGGATATACAGTGTAGCATTGACGCATATAAAACTTGTAATGGTATCCTATGGAAGATTCATCCAAATGTCTTGGAGTTCCTGGGCTAGTTCACCCCACCCACATTGCGGGATCACTGTAATTCACCATCCCAAATACAGTATGTACCAGACATGTTCTATAGGTGATAAGTTTGGCAAAGGAAGTGTGAGATCACCATGTAGACATTCTCTAGATATATTCATCGTATGCTGTCGAGCATTATCCTGTTGAAAGACAAAGTCTTGGAAGATATTGCAGCATAGGCAGAATGACAGGTCACAGGATGTCCTGGATGTAACAATGTGCTGTGACATTACTCTGAAGGACAACTAAGGGTACTGGGTGTCATATGCAATTGCACTCCAAATGAGAACACTACATGTGATGGCCGTATTACACTCTAAATTAGGTTAGATGAGGCGTTCTAGCTCGTTTGTCTCCACATACGTATTTGGCAGTTATCTGCTCCAAGTGAGAACCTAGATTCAATGCTAAACTCTGTACAGACTCAGTCAGTTATATTCCACACTGCCGTGACGCAACATCACTGCAGACAGTGATGGCGATGTTGCGGGGTCAGTGGTAGTCTTCGTAACAGACACCGGCATCGCAATCCAGTCTCTGCCAGCCTTCTGTCATGGCACAAAAGGCTGTGGAGATGCCATTAATTCTCCTGAGATGGAGAAAAAGTTGGTGTCTGATCTCACGATCCTATGATCTTTCTGGTAGTGGTTATTCTTGGCCAACCACTACCCTTTCTGATGGGCATGTTTGCGTTGCTGGACCCATTGCTGCCAAAATATCTTATTGTGGCTTCACCATGATCCAAATGGTGGGTGGTAGAACGATATGTCCAACCTCACTCTCTCAAGCCCAAGATATGCCCTCTGACAAATTCACTCAGTTGTTGATACGATTGTCGGGTGGTGTGTTGTGGCATCCTCAGCAGCTCTAGAACGGTATCCAACCAAAAAAAAAAACATTCGGAAGTGCCGAAGCAAGCGAGAAAAGCTACTTATAAACAATCCAGAATGAGCAGCTTAAATCCACCATGGTGCGCCAACCTTTGCATTCATTGGCTGCGATTTTTTACAATTTGCATGTCTACCCATGAGATATTTGTATATTAAGTTTCGCAGTTGCTGGACATCATTCTGCAGTCCCCCTTTCTTTTTTGGTCACAGAGTGTATTTAAGCATGAAAAGCAGTATCCATGCTTTTTGAAATTATATATTAAAAAGTACCTGTTTTGAAACATACTAATAACCGGTTGGTTTACCTAATGAGATTCTTCTTTAAATAGCAACAATTCCAAAATCTAGGAATGTTAGTAATTCTGAAAACATTGAGACTGTTAAAAAGCCGAATTATTTTTAAAAAATTGATAATCCTAAGTTTTGGCTTTCATTTCATTATCCTCAAAGGTTAATAACATCTAGTAGGTAACTTTTTTTTTCCAAAATAGAATATGTAAGTTGGTGGTGAAAGGCCATCGAAAAATCAGTTCATATATTTATTTGTTCAAAATAATAGTAATGCATCATAAAGTATAGTAACTCATAACGAATTATGCCTTGAAGACTGACAGAAATTCTCAAGAATTTTTTTTTTTTGAATCTCAACATTCTCAAGAAATGAGAATTTAAAAGAAAGCAAAATTTCTGGAGAATGTCGAGACAAGAATCAAGTGCTATATGATTTTGGTACAGACAGCATTATGTTATTGTAATTGTATGTTTCTTATAATCTCCATGTCTTGATGTTTAATAGGTCATGCCAGTGGCGTTTATAGAATATATTTTCGGGGGGGGGGGCAAGATTAATATAATTAAGTAGACACCCCATGGAAACCTATCTGTTCAATCAAAAAAAGAAAAAAAAAAAATTGGTAGGACATACCTTCATTATTTCGGAGGGGGGGGGGGACCCGGGGCAAAACATCTATTCAACCAAACAAAAAAACAATGAAAACCTATCTGTTCAGCCAAAAAAAAACGTTGGGAGGACATATCTTCATTAATTCGGGAGGGGCCCGGGCCCCCTCGCCCCCCCCACCTTATTTACGCCCCTAGGTCATGCCTAATTCTCCTAATGCAGAAGTCGCAGAAGTTTTACATCATTGTTTTATACTATGGCCATTTGCAATTTTTTCTTATGGAATCTAGTATCTTTGCCATTCAGGCACAGCCGAGTGATCAAGGCGACGGCCTTCGATGTAACCGATTCAACTGAACCTGGGTTCAAATTCTGGTGTAGGATTGGATGTTCTTTTTTTTTCTGTGTGTGTTACTATTTCTTTTAGCAACTTATCCTCAATTTCATACCTTGTTCTTGGTGGTGCAGCTTTGTCTCTTTGTCGTTTGCACCATTAAAAATCGCACACTTGAAATGTGTGTATAATAAAAAAAAATGAACATTCTGGCTGCTTTTCTATGAGAATGATGTTGGTGAGAATATTACAACATTTATTAAAACATTTGTTTTTGAAAATAACATGACTAGGGTGACCAGATTTTTCCGACATCAATCTGGGACAAGACAACTTTGACGACTAAAAAATAAATAAAAAAAACTTTTAACATTGTGAGGATACCAAATCTTCACTGTTAAATAGTGTGGTCTGGATATAGAATTATTATCTCAAGAGACAAAAATATCTCCATCCTTAAAAGTTCACATCGACTACAAACAAGCGGGGACATTTTCTGAGATATATCCTAAAGTGGGACACTACACGAAAATCCAGGACGTTTAATAAGCCTTTTTCTTTTGTTTTGTTAATTTTGAGTGTATAATATTTATAATTTCCCTATTAATAAGGCTTTTTGGAAATTTTGTTAATTGCCTTTTCGCCTTTGGGAGGCCACAGCCAGGCTGGCTGTTGACTTCACCATAGGCTACGCCTTTCTGATTCATTTTATCGAGGGTGGCAGGTTAGGGCTGATGATCCCGTAGAAGGGTGAAACAGCTGTTCACTAATCCGTAAAATGAATCGGAAAAGGCAATTGTTTTGTTTATTCCGTGCTGGGCTTAATAGATATTTTCAGTGAAATTTGTCAGCACGTTAACCCTTTCTTTTCCCTATTAATAAGTTTTGGCTATTTTGTGAGCTTACAGTTAGATTATTTTTTTTCTAGTCTTTCATTAATGACAGCCAGCTTGGAGTAAAAAATTAGCATTCCAGTCCTCAATGTATTTCTTTATGTAGATTAGGACTAACTATCAATTTCTTAATAATTCTCTTTACAGGAAGCAAAGTAAGAGTTAGAGGCTGGTTTCCTAGAAGGTATGCTGTAGAAATTGCAAATGGTGATATTGATTATCCAAGACCATCTGTAACTGAAAAAGGAGATTCTAAAAAGATCATTTAGCAGGAAGTGACATCATTATAATCACAAAGTCAACTGCTCAGAGATCCTATTATAGAGAAACAAATCTTTTTATTGTACAGTTTCAAATTACATGCAAATGCTCCTTAAATTTATTTTTTATGTAACTGGAACCAAGAGTTCTTAATATCTGTAAATTTCATGGAAAAGCAAACATAATAACCAACTATTATTCTACATGTATAAATACATACTATGGCAATTATATGGAATGTTTCGGACTGAAGTGCTCATTTAAGTATGATTTGTCTAGTTTTGGTTGAAATCTGTTTTTCTTTTGTTTTGTGTTGTTTTTTTTTTTTCCTTAAAATGTTTCAGTTACAATTTTCAGTCATTTGTTATCAGGTAAAGGAGTTACAAATATCTTCCTTTGAAGTGAAAGAAAAATTCAGTGAATTAGATATGCATTTTTTTTTATTATTATTTTTAATAATTATTTTCCAGCTGAATTATCTTAAGACTAGAAAAGAATTTCAATTGTATCGAAACTTGAATTGAAAGTCAACTGAGACAGCTGAAATAAAAATGAGGCATGTTAATTAACATTAGGTAGTTATTTCATGATTGTTATCAATCTTCTGCTAATATTAATCAATTTCTTATTTTTCCAGTTTTAATTTCTGAGCTATCTTTCCCTTTTTATAAAGAGGTGGGGAATATAGGAGTAATGACTTGCAATTTTGAAATTAAGGACACTGGAGTTAAGCCTAATGATAATAATTACGCAGCAACTATCCTAAATTATTAATAAAACTTTTTTTTTTTATTAAAATTTTGATAATCAACAGATTACATTATTTTTAATTTTATTTGCTAAATAAAATATATTTTATTATTTTTATTTATGCAAATATAATTAAAATTTTATTTTGATTACATTTTTTATATTATTTTTAATTTACAAGAATATCAACTGTTACTGTAATACAGCCAAACATGCAACACTTAACCAAGACCAGTTTACATAACATAGTCTTTAAATCTGGCGGGGAAACGAATGTTACGTCGGTCCCTCTGTTCTGCAAGTGGGGCAGATGCAGCCTGTTGATCTGGAACCAGAGGTTGAGCATTCACAACTGGAGCAGGGGCTGTTTGTCGAGCAGATACAGGGACAAGAGAATGAGCATATACTACCCTCTCCCCTTTCCCACTGAACAAATTCTCCACCCTCTCCCCATGTGAAGCAGCACTTTTCAACAGTCGTGAACGAGGAGGAAGATAGCATGGACTCAAGTGAAATCTGTTCCTCCGATACTGGGCACCATTAAGACACTTTACAATGTAAGACCTAGGGGCAGGTCCAACCTTGGTGACCACCACGCGGTCCCAATGTTTGGACAAGGGGTCCACTTTAACCCAGACCTCCTGTGCGACTCGTAGCGGAGGTAATTCTTTCCTGGTACGCACCATGGGGTTCACTTTTTTCCCGACAGGTTTCGGGGGTTTTACGACTCCTTCCTTTAGTACATTTGGTAGGACCGGCAGCCTTGCACGGATTTTCCGACCAAACATCAACTCTGCAGGAGTTGCTCCGTTCTGAAGTGGCGTTGTTCTACTTCTGGTGAGCAGTAACAGATGCATATCCTTTCTATCCTCCAACGTTTTGGCGAATTGATGCTTAAAAGTCTGCACAGTTCATTCAACCTGGCCGTTGGACTTTGAATATCTCGGGCTGCTCGATTTCCACTTGATTCCCCAATCCTTCCGAAATTCGTGAAACACTCTCGAGTCAAACGGGGGTCCTTGATCATACACAAGTGTTTGGCAAGCACCGTATCTGGCACATAAAGATTTTAACACTGCCACTGTAGCAGAGGCCGTCTTCTTTGTCATGGAGATCACCTCTAAGTATTTCGAATAGTAGTCGATTACTACCACAAACCTTTTCCTTGAGCTGTACAGAAATCCACTCCGATCTTCTGCCAAGGAAATTCTGCATCCTGTCGAGAAATTTCTGCCTCAGCCCGATTGTTTCGTTGGTGTTTCTGGCACACCAATCAATGCACTATCATGTTGTTGATTTCAGCAGTCATTCCAGGCCAGTAAATGGACTCTCTAGCCAATGCCTTACATGCTACCATTCCACGATGGGTTTCGTGTACAATTCGTAACATCTCGTCTCGAAGGATGGTAGGGATTACTAGGCGCTGGCCTCTGCATAGAAGGCCCTCCTCCACATGTAGCTCATCCTGACAATCCCAATACGGACGTAGAGTCTGTGGAAGTTGGGATTTTAACGTTGGCCAACCCTTGTTTACAAAAGAGATGACTTGTAGTAGTTCTGGATCGTTGCTCGTGGCCTCTCTCACTTGCTCAAGTTTTGGCATCACTTGACTGGGTCACCAAGCATAGTGAGGCCTTTCGTTGCGTCATGTCGTCAGTGTCTATTTGATCATTCCTCTCGGGCTCCTAGAAAGAGCGTCTGCTGGTTCGATTTCACTTCCAGGCCGATACTGAAATTGTACATCATATCGCTGAAGTCCCAGTAGCAGGCGTTGAAGGCGAGGTGTAATTTTTTCGTAGGGTTTATTTGCTAAGCCGATCAATGGCTTATGATCAGTTTGTACCGTTATTCTGCGACCAAACGTGAAATAGTGAAATCTTTCACATCCATAAACAGCAGCCAACAGTTCCTTCTCTATTTGTGCATAATTCAGTTGTGCGGCCGTTAGCGTGGCTGAGGCGTAAGCCAGTGCCCTGTCGTTCTGTAAGGCTAAGGCTCCTAGGCCATATGAGCTTGCATCAACTTGAATTACCAATGGACTTGAATCGAAGTAGGCGAGCACCGGAGCTGTTGTTAACAATCGCTTGATCACATCGTAGCACAACTGTTGTGTCGGTGTCAATACCCAGGCAGCATCCCTGGCCAACATCAGTCGCAGGGGTCGAAGTACATTAGAGAAATGGGGAATGAATTTGGCGAGGTATGTGGCTGTCCCTACAAACCTTTGCAGTTCTTTCTTCGACTTGGGTGGCGGCAGTTCCAATATTGCAGTTGTCTTGGCTGGGTCGGGTTTTATCCCTGTAGCACGCACCACATGTCCATTGTACCCAATCTCAAGGAGTCCAACACGAAGTTTCTCCTTGTTCAGTCGAAGGTTGGCTTGCCTGGCCGCAAGAACAGTTCGTCTTAACTTCTCATCGTGGTCGTTAACATCCTTACCCCATACTAGTAGGTCATCATGACAGGGTTCAACTGTCTTTACATCACGGAAAACCTCCTTCATGGCTCTTTGAAACACCTCAGGGGCACATGAAACCCCATAAGGCAAGCCTTTGAATCTGAATAGTCCAAACGGTGTAGTGAACGTGCACAGCTTAGAGCTAGCTTCGTCCAGCTCCAAATGAAGAAACGCCTTCCATCCGTCAAGCAATGAGAACACCTTTGCGTCTTTCAATTTAGCCAGCAGGGTTTCCACTGTGGGAATTTGATGCCTTTCTCGTATGATAGCCTCGTTTAGGCGACGGGGATCAATGCATATTCTCACACTGCTATCAGGTTTGATGACAACAGACATGGAATTTACCCAGTCTGTTGGTTCCCTAACGTGACAGATGACATCATTGTCCATCAGCCATTGCAACTCATCTTTAACTTTACCTTCCAATGCTTGCGGTATTTTCTTTGGTGCTGAAACGTAAGGGATTGCGTCTGGTCTAATCTTAATGCTGTACGTACCTGGTAGCTTACCCAGGCCTTTGAATGCATCTGGGAACTCTTCCCGTAAAGTCTTAGCTGATAGGGGTTCAATCCTACGCAGCGCTGGTGCCTTAGATTCGTTAATATTTACTTGAACCTCGTTAATGCGTTGTATCAAGTGTAATCGAACACATGACTCTTGGCCCAATACTGGCAAAGCCGGAACATCAATGATTTGAAACAGTACACGGTATTTCTTACCTCTAACTGTACAGTCAATCCAGCACTCTCCGCAAACCGGGACTGGATGGCCCAGATACGTACACAAATCCAGACGTGATTTTTCACATCGTATGTTCAGTGCATTCTTCTTAATATACACTTTCGGCAGAACGTCAGCTTCCGCACAAGTGTCCAATCGAAAACGAATTGTTTTTCCTTGAATTCGTATTGGCTCCATCCATGGAATCGTTTTCGGTATTAGCGAGCTGTCGCCCACTCGACCGATAATTAACGCAGCAAGACTTCCGCCGGCGGCACCCTCTTCGCTCGCATCGTCACTATCAAACTCATTGTCTTGCTCCTCCAGCATCGCCACGCCACATCGCTTTTGTTTGCACATACGTGAGAAATGATTTTTTCCATTGCAGTTATAGCACTTTTGTCCAAACGCAGGGCATTTCCGCTGCTCGTGTGTTAATCCACAGTAATGGCACTTACCTAACCGCTCGTCTGCTTCACCACGGCGACCATCTTGTCGGCTATACGACACCTGGCGAGACTCAGCTCTACTAGCCTGACTTCGCGTTCCCGTTTTGGCGGGCTTCCACGGAGCCCTAGACAATTTGTTCACTTCTGCTGTCTGTTGAGTCATGGCAGTTGCTTGTTTTTTAGACCTTTCCGCTGCACGGCACATGTCAATTGCATCAGCCAGTGTCAGATGTGTTTCTCGTAACAATTGCTCACTTAGCACATTATCGTAAATTGCCTCCATCAACTGATCTCTAATCAAACGCTCCGTAAATCATCCGTAGGCACAGTCTCTTGCTCGCTTCCGTAGCTCTACAACGAGTTCATCCACTGGCTGATCAGGTGTCTGCCGCACACAATGAAACAAGTAGCTAGCAAATATTTCATTTCTTAACGGTCGGAAAAACTTATCAAATCCTTTAAGTATCACCTCAACAGTAAGTTCGTCACCAGTTTGAGTGAATTCAAAGTTTCTGTATAGCTCATAGCCTTCATCACCGATAGCAGTCAATAACACCGCCCGTTGCTGCTTAAAAGAAAGCCTTTCTGTCCCTGCTGCTACCACGTAGATTTAGTACCGTTCACGCCATTGTTCCCATGCATCTGCTGGCCGATCCCCGAGAACAAACGGCTTTGGTAGTGGAATTTTATTCAATTTGCTTCTGACACCATGTTATGTACGTCTGTCCGAGTATGATCCTTGTTCAAAACTACTCCTCTCCAACTACGGGATTCACACACAACGGAACTACTGCATAGCCGTGGGGTCACCAACGACCTACATACACAACAGAAATTTCTGTGGATGGTTTCAAAAATTGGAATTTAAAATTGACTTCATTCTAAACAACTCTTTAATTGATTGTTAGTTTTACTTTTCACAAATAATTTGTACGAACACGCTAATAATATCTGTACGTTAAGGTGGATTTATGAATATACTTCATGAAAGCTAAATTTATTATAAATAAAAAAAGTGAGTTCATTATTGAAATCTAATATTTAGGACAAACTCTGTATTAATTTCATCATGATAAAAGTTTAATTTTCAAAAAATAATGTATCAAATAGAAAAACTACATAATAGTATCTAAATTGAAAGCTCTAGAACAGGGGTGCACAACCTTCGGAAGTCTGAGGGCCAATATGTTTATAAAAGTTCCGATGGAGGGCTGCAGAGTCCCATCCTCCAACCCCCCCCAATCCTTACTGTATCTTTCTAATTAATGGTTTGATAATGTCATTTATAATAAAAACAACAATTGATAATACATGTAATTGACATTAATATCTTACTATATGATTTGACAATGCCATTTTATAGTAATAATTAATAATAAATGTAATGTACATAAACTTCAAATTATCAAATAATACACTAAGCTAACCTGATAATACAGGAACAGTCATGGAGTCAAATCACACCAAGTCGTCTCACCTAGCATCTGAAAGTATCCCTCCGCGCCCACATGACGCTTTTTCCAAAGTAAACAAAACGAATTCTCATTACAGCTATCGCGATATAATTCTATTGTATACTTAGCAATTTCAAAAAAAAAAAAAGAACAGATAGAAATGAAACTTATTAAAGAAACAATCTATTTGTAATTTTAAAAGAAATCTTAAGTTACAAGACAATATTTGTTACAAAACGAAAATAAACAAAAAAATTAAAACTTTTTTTTAAAAAATTGTATTTCAACTTAGAATCAAATTTCAATATAAATTTCTGTAATGAAAATTTATTACAAATATTTAAAACAATTATTAAAATTGTAATGGAAATTCTTTCTTATTTGACTTTTATTTTTACATAGACCTGTATTTCAAATTTTATTATTATTTTATAACAAATAAATGATAGCTAAAATATATGGAAGAGATATTATCATGTTATGATTTTTTTATAAACAAATATAATCTTTATTCTGAAAATAAATTCATGTGAAATAGAAAAGCAAATTAATAATCTTTCGTAAAGAATTGGTGGCCCTGAAAAGGGCCGTTTTTCAACAGACCTAATTAATTTTTCAGAGTGGTCTCAGCATCGGTATTAGGCCTACAATCCGAGCTGATCGAGAAACCATTTCTCATAATAAACACCGTTTATTTCTGCGGGATAATCCCCAAGTTTTTTTTGAGCCTTAAATGTACTACAAGCTCCAACGTCAAAACCTTCTGAACTTCCTGCATGGATAATTATTAACCGAGGAAGAGCCGAATCGAAGGATCAAAAAGCGATGTCGCGATGAACGCTAACCCTCGCGCAAATGCGTTTCAGCTGGAGATTACAGTGTTATCGTGCCATATCGTCCGCTTCGTATGGCCAAAATTTATCCATGTTTCATCTATACAATAAATATAACGATCATGAGAACGATAATGACGGATGTCTCGGGTTTTGCTGGTTTATTTGGTTGAAAAACATTGCGTTTGAAGACGCCATCTTAACTCAACTGTGAGGCTTCCTTGATTGGTTAATCAACTAATGACTTTAAAACTCATAAACATCTGAAATGTTGTCTTTATCTCCTTAAAATATTTACCTTGATAAATTACGACATGTTTACAATGATAATTTCTGTTAATTGGTATTTATTTTTGACAGTATCATTATTTAATGTACGGACTACTTTTCATTGCGAAGGTATACATTCAGTAACTGTTCCTGTATTATCAGGTTAGCTTTGGGAGAAGAATAGTTGTGTTTCATACCAACATTCCAATAATAAAGTCTGAGACAGTTGCTATTGCAAGTTACGATATTTTTCAGTATTTTTTGTTGGCAGCAATATAAAGGCTCAAAATAAATTTACGTTTGACACTACCGGACCTGTAGCAATATACTGGCAGCTGCAGGTTGTGCACCACTCTTTCAGATGTTTCAGATGTTTGTTCCTCTTCTAAGCCATCTGTTCTGAATAACAACCCCAACTTCCATCAATGATATTCCCTCTATAAGGCCGACACATCGTTCTTGACGATCCCGAATTTTCGCGATTTCACGTGATTGACGCGAGAATAGCCTCTATCCATGTCTTCTCACAAAATGGCGAGAAAGAAGGCTTATCGACTCCGGGGAAGAAGCGGCCACGAGCAAGCCCATTATTGATGTCGACGATTTTGACCGATGCCTTATTCGCCGCTGCATCCATCGCCTCTACGCTGAAGGGAAAATTCCAACTTTAACATTTTTTCTCTAGCATTTTCCTAGTGACAGACATTCACAATACTATATTCCTTGAGATCTGCTGAAGAGGCTAATGGCCAAATCTCGTGATTTTCGTGATTCCCGCGCAAACGCGATCATCATGACTTTATACATATGTGGCAAACAGTTTAATAATTTTTTTTTTTTTTATTTTGAAGTTGACTTTTCTCGAAAATATCATTGAAATTAGGCAGTGAAGAAATAAGTACAGTAGAACCTCATTACAACGGACTAATAGGGGCAGAAGGTTGTCCATTTTAATGAAAGTCCGGTTTATAACAAATAAATCTTATAGGGGTTAATGCATTAATGAAAGTACAATAATTAGCTATAAAAAGTGTTTATTATATATCAAATAAAAAACAGCCTTCAACATGGTAGGTTGTTTTGAAAAAGATGTGTACATATTGACTGCATTAATTTTTATAACAAGAAGGTCCTGGTTCATGTTGATTGCTTACATTCATTGGTTTGAAAAAATAATTTATTTTCTGCTGGGTTTGTTTGCTGCTTATTTCTTCAGTTAATAACTGACGGAGGTGCCATAAATAATATGCAACACATTTTCATTTGCCGATTGTTCAACATATTGAATAACAAAATTTAAATGGTCTTTCACTTTGCTCACCTTATTTGTAGGCTGCCAATTTTTTTTAAAACTGTCCGTTATAATAGGGTCCGTTATAATGAGGTTCTACTGTATTCAGAATGACCATTTTGTCCCACTTAATTAAAAAATTTCAAAAAAAAAACCCCTCATCAAACTGTAAATACCAATTGCTTAAGTAAAATGTTAAGTGGAAAAAACTACTAAATTTGTTAACTGGAACTGCTCGTATTAAGATTTCAGGTCTCGGCAATCATATTCCTTGTCACATAAGAATGCCTTTTTGAGTCGAGCTGATACTCTGGGACGGCCGT
>JAFIDM010105951.1:0-20601 GCA_023159025.1 Thereuonema tuberculata | reverse complement strand
AATGTAATAATTTTTAGTCTTTGTGTGCGGGCTGGACTTTTTATCAAAAAAAAAGTTAATTTCACAATTTTTGCATTTCTAAAAAGTTCATTGTCTATTTTTTTTTCACTATTTTTATATGAAGAAGAAAAAGAATAATATTAATGTTAGTATATTATAACATTGCATTGTTTTCTTTCAAATATTCTTTACAAAGAAATAAATGTTGAAAAATATTAGCTTAAAATGATAAAAAATCATTTAAGCATCACAGCACTATTTCTTTGAATCTACAGTGTGGCCGGGAAGTTCCCATACCTCCTATTATGTATTATTTGTTTGGACCATATTTTTTTGATGGTCATGTTAATGGCGAAACTTATTTACACATGTTACAAACATGATTAATCCCACAGCTTGAAGACATGGAATGCGTATGGCTACAGCAGGACGGGGCACCTGTTCACTTCGCTCTTACTGTGGGGGTTTCTTCATGAACATTTTGCAGGATGCTGAATTTGTAGTGGTACTTCAACATTGCCAGCTCCATTGAAATAGCTATCCCGAAGTCCTGACCTCACACTGCCTGACAACTTATTCTGAGGAATCATCAAGGTAGGGCCGTAGCTACCACCGGGGCAGTACCCGGGGCCCCTGAGCAAAGGGGCACCCGAATGAAGGGGGATTTTTTTTTTTACGAAACCATAATCACTTGTTGCCCCGGGGCCCCAATCCTCTAGCTATGCTACTGCATCAAGGCCTATGTGTCTGAACGTCGCACAGTGGGATATTTCGTATCAAAATCCGGACAAAATTATTTTTTTTACCGAAACAACTAATAATAGTGTTATTGACTATACTGAAGTAAGTAATGCTTGTAGAATTACTATGAGTGTGAAATAAATGACATTTTAGGAAAAAAAAAAAACCTCAACAAAAATGATGATATTTAGCGACATAATATGGATATTGAATTAATAACATTATTCTGATGATGACATCCATGGCTCATCCGAAGATTCCTCTTCTTCTTCTCGAAGGTCTTCATCATCAGATGAGTCTGGTTGATGAATTATTTCAACCGAAAGTAGCATGCCGATGATTTCTTTGAGAAAAGATCTCATGCTAGTTATGAATGGATCTGAGCTTAGAAGAAGTCTATTTAAAATATCTAGATTGCAGGACTCTCTGCTGAACTTTCTTGCGTAATTTTGGCATCAACCATTGTGAGCATCATTACATGTTTTACTTTAAACATTGTGGTCGTTTGTATAACTTGGATAGCTTCCAGTGAATTTATTTTATTTTATATATAGCTAATTTCTTCTTTTGTGATATCCGCTGTTTCCTTTATAAATCTTATACGAATTGGTCTGCAATATCGTGGGGCGGAAAGCAATGGATTTTGCCATGTTATCTTTTTTTCTTGACCACAAGTTAATTGTAAACGGACAAACGAGCTTTGAAAAATATTTGCATCAGAATCTGAGTTATTTTCAAATTTCTGCTTAAATGTTGTTTGCTGAGACCCGTCACATCCCCACTTATACATCAAAGTTAAGGCATGTCTCTCTTCATATTTCAGACACTGAATAACTTCTGTCAAAGATGACAGAAGCCGCGTAGAAGTGTGATTTAATAGCTCCTGAAAATTAACTTCTGCACAAGTTTCACTTACACTGTAGCTTTCTTTCACAGGGTAACACTCTTGTTTTGTTTTTCGTAAAATTGTATAACATGGATAAAACCTTTTATTACAGCTTCGAATTATCTCATTGTTTCCTAGAAAGGCCAGCTTTACACGAACATAGACAAGGCTTCCATTGGGGTTAACTGCTGCTGCTTTTGTCATTTCTACATTCAATGAATGCTTTTCTATATTTTTTTGCACGATTTGGAGATTGTATTTGGATATTGTATGACCTTTGACGCATCTGTCATACCATCATGTCGTAACTTCACTTCGGAAGCAAAGCTTAATTCTTCAGAACTCATTTCATTACGAACAGCTTCTGTTTTCCTTCTCTTACTTAGCTCACTAACATCACCAAAAGGCTTCTGTGGACGACCCGGCCGGCATTTCAGTTCATTTGTTTGAGGTAATTCAAATGTACCTTGTAATCAACAGTCATTTTTTTTTAAGAAAATGTTCTTCTATGTAATGAGACGCGACCCATCTTCGCTTAATTTCTGATTTTGGATTCGACAGTTTGTGTTTAACCTGTTTTCGTTGCCCCTCGGTGTAATTTACAGAATTCAGCAAGTAAGATTCAGCTTGTTCCATTTTTTTGTTTATATCATCATCAGGATGGTCTTGCATGATGCCATAGAAATATCTTCTTGTTAAAACTTTGACTCCAGATGGACCTAAAATAAAATAGAAACTACATTTGTAATTATTTACATTTTTCATTTTCCGACATACTCAAACGTTAATAGCGATTACTCGAAAAATTGGATGAAGTTGGATTAATTTTAATGAAGTTGGATCAATGAGGCTTGCTTCTATTATATAGTATAAACATTAAAACCGGGACACATCTGGAAGTAAAACAAAAACATTCGAGAATAAAAAGATTATGAAATTTAAATGATTGAAAAACTATGTTCTGGGAAACATTGTTTATTTATATAAAATTTCGATGTAGATCTTTTAAAAATAGTGAAATAAGTTGAACATACCTGCCTCAGAAGTATCCATACTCAATAACTAGTTGATGTTCTGAAAAAACATAAACAAAAGCACTTTTAAATGTTCGTTGTCACTTCGAACTCGAGAAGAGATAGGTGCACGTATGACGCCGATCGAATTCCGACTAATGGCTCTACTAACAGGGGGCGCGGAGGGACAAAATAACATTATCTCTTTGTGTAACATCTATTCATGTATGTCAGGTTATAAACAGTTTTATGATATGAACAATTTCGTGAAATCAACTTTTGTCCGGATTTTGATACGAAATACCCCACTGTGTGTCGTTATGCTACAAAAGAAGAATTGCACAATGTAGTTGAGGGCGCATTTCGAACCATCACACCGGAAATGCTCCAAAAATGTCAAAAAGGACGTGGTGGCATATGAACTTGTGTTTATAGCATGATGGCAAACATACAGATGCATTGCACACTTAATGTGTAAAAATTTTCTTAAAATATGACTATCAATTAAGGGATACAAGAACTTCCCGACCACACTGTACTGCTTACCTCAATTGTTGAGACTGTTGCTACTATGCTAAGATCAGCTATGGTTAAGTTATCTCCGGCAGTATACTTGGACCTATCAAGATAAGCATTCAGAAATTCTAGTGCATCGTAAAGGCGCCTCTCTTTCTCTTCTTTGGGTGCTTCACCAATCATCACCTGTGGATACTGAATAGATAGATATATATCAGAGGCAGTTTTATTGCTGCAATATTATACTTTTAAATTAAATAGTTACTTAATAGGCCAGTCAATAAAAGCATCGAACATCGCAAACGCGCATGTATCTATAATTTTTTTATATGTTGTTAGGACCCCTGAGAGTAGTTTATATCCAAGTTTGCAACCCTGAAAACCCTGTGCTACTCCTGTGGTGTTCGAAAAACTGCGAAATTCGGCCCCCTGTGTCAGTTTTGTCGAGAAAAACCACGTGAAGGAAGCGTTTATCGGGTATCTTCACTCTATACTTTTGTAAAGCAAACTAAATTTGCTACAATTTGAGCCCAACTCGAGCTCTCTAGGTCGATAGCCAGTCAAAGATGCGCAAGTTTTTCCAAAAAGTGAAGAGTTATCGGCAGGGTCATGTTCCAAGATACGTACCGGCTAAACTAAAGGTTCTAGAGAAAGATCACGAGAGAAGAAGTTGTAGAGAATTAAATTAGCTGCAATTTGATTCCAAAGTGGTGCCTCTAGGCCTCATAGTTTCCTCAAAAACGAAAAAAAAACCCAGTAAATCATCGGAATTTGGAAAAATGAGGAAAACATTGTACTGAATCATGTTGGTATGTATTTCTTTAAAAACACGTGCAAGAATGTGCAGTTAACATTGTAGATGTAACATACGGCTTCAAATAAATATACACTAAACAAATAAACGTAAATATAAAATAAAAAACGGAAACATAAATGTAAACAAGAAAATTCTATGTACACAGTCAAGCATAAACACCGCAGTAGTTTAGAACTTCGCCTTTTGGAGCGGCCTGGTCTCATCCAGTCTGGATCAGTGAGGGAGGGAGTGGGAGGATGGACGACGTTTTCTGGAGGGGGAGGTGGGATGTCATATGGTGTTGGATCGTCCACGTCCTCGTCCTCATCGTCCAGGACGATAGGGGTGACGTTTGTGCAACTGAGCTCTTGGCAAAAGGAACATAGGATAGAGCACTTGAGCCTGCCTTTCTGCAAGTGCACGACCCTAAGCCCCCTTTCTTGCATTTGCAAGCCACCATTCTAAGCAGGGTCTGAGGAGCGGGTTCTGCGCACATTGTGATGGGCATGGGACCTTGTTCGCTGATGGCCCATCCCCAATCACAAGGGTTTTTGTCGACCCCCAACCATTTTTGCACCTGGTGGTAGGTCCTCAACGAATGATATATTGCAGCCCCTGGTGGGCAAGGTTGATTTTAGCCGTTGCTGTTGATTATACAAATGCTGAGTATCGCAGGGTGTTCAGCGTTCCCGCATCATCAAGATCTTCTCGCCAGCATTTCCTACTTCGTGCTGGTTGTAGTTTCGATCAAGAAAAATGGTGGCGAGATCTATCGAGTGGGGTTTCTTTTTGAGGAAGTTACACCACTTCATCTTGCTTGCCAGAAAAGGGCAGAGGTCGTGTCACACTCACTGATGGCATGCAGAACACAACCATCCCTCGTGGAACCTTCATTTCTCCACATCTGAAGGAATTTGCTGTATAGTGAGCGCAGTCTGACCCACCTCTGCCTCCTTTCTGGAAGTACACGTTCGTCTGAGAGACCTTAAGCCGTTGAGGAGGACCAGTAGCTCGACGTCCTCCCCAATGATGAAAACTTGGTCGAACGATGAGCTCTTGGAGTGTGCAGTCATCACTATATCAGTATCGGCATCTTCTTGAGATTGATGAAGCTCGATACCCTGCCTCTCCAATTCAGCACGCATCATGGTGATCAAGCGGCGTTTGTTAGATTCATTGAAGAGCAGTTTTTCCTGGGACACTTTGATGGGTGTTGATTCATCAAAGAATATGTCACTGCAGGAGAGAAAAGCAGAGCGTCGCAGGCGTTCAGCTGATTTAGTGCTCCTCATAGATGCATCGTGTGGGTATCCATCAAACACCACAGCTACGTTTGTACCAAAGTGGTTGAAAACAATGCTAACGTATCCCGCCACAATGGCTCTGACTGATCACCTTGATTGCGATGCCAGATCACCTTGTTAACAATGTTGGGCCAGATCACAATGTTAACTTCACATTCTTGCACGTGTTTATAAAGAAATACATACAAACATGATTCAGTATAATGTTTTCCTCATTTTTTCAAATTCCAATGTTTTACTGTTTTTTTCGTTTTTGAGGAAACTATGAGGCCTAGAGGCACCACTTTGAAATCACATTGCAGCTAATTTAATTCTCTACAACTTCTTCTCTCATGATCTTTCTCTAGAACCTTTAGTTTAGCCGGTACATGTCTTGGAACATGACCCTACCGATAACTTTCCGTTTTTTGGAAAAACTTGCCAATCTTTGACTGGCTATATCTCCGCAACCAACAGACCTAGAGAGCTCGAGTTGGGCTCAAATTGTAGCAAATTTCGTCTGCTTTACAAAAGTATGGAGTAAAGATACCCGATAAACGCTTCCTTCCGTTGTTTTTTTCGACAAAACTGACACAGGTGCTCGAATTTCGCAGTGTTTCGAACACCAAAGGAGTAGCACAGGGTTTTCAGGGTTGCAAACTTGGGTATACACTACTCTCAGAGGTCCTAACAACATATAAAAAAATCGTAGATACATGCGCGTTTGCGATGTTTGCCTTTTTTTGTGTCGATATTGATTGGCCTATAAACGTAGAGCAAACTTTGATTGGTCTATAAGTTATATAAGAATCCATTTTCAACAATTAAAATATCTTACTGTACCTACTCGTACTTACGTTAAAAAAATGTGGGAGTGATACTTGGTTGTGCTGTCAGTTTCTGGAGTCCTAAGAATTACTTTAGTCCATTTGTTTTTTGTTTTTGTTTTTTTCTCAGTTATTTTATTTTTCAAGATCCTATAATGATGAAAATGGAAATTCCAATACCAAGACAAGGTTATAATAAGTGAATAAAATTACACACAATATTTACCTACATAAGTTATTAAATTGATACCAGCTTCAGCATCACTACTTGCACGTTGCCCATGATAATTGCATAATGGAATTTTCCATTATGCATGTGTAGAGCTGTTCATAAGTATTAATGTAATTGTGAAAGGCTGTGGTAATGACTTCTATAATTAAACAAAATATCTCAAAGGTGACAATGAACTGCTTATCGGCATTTAGCTCACTTTGAATGAGGCCGTATGGTAGGCCTTTGAGAGGTGGATTTTCATTTTGGGAGATTGCAGCAAGAATGGGTTGAGAAGTCTCCACCAAGTAAAACTGTCAGCATCAATGTTCCGGGAAGGCGCTGCTACCAGAAGACCGGGGCCGGGCCCTACCAATCCACTGGAGTGAGAGAAGATCGGTGGGTAAATTTGGATCCGAGGGCGTCTGCAGGGGAAATTCGA
Organism: Thereuonema tuberculata; assembly: GCA_023159025.1. Lineage (NCBI taxonomy): Eukaryota > Metazoa > Arthropoda > Chilopoda > Scutigeromorpha > Scutigeridae > Thereuonema > Thereuonema tuberculata. Next base: position 13,886 of record JAFIDM010105951.1, on the reverse strand, counting down.
GCCACAGTGAGACCCGGTGTCACCAGAAGAATTATTCTGAATTGCCTACTGGATATTGGCTTCGCTCTAGGCATCAGTGGTGTATTTGCCACTTACTCCTGCCCACCTTTCAATTTGTCTTCAGTGCTGTCACTCAAGAGCCCATTGGTGGCCAGAATGGAACTCTGTGGTATTGATGAACACAGCCGTTTCTGCCTTGGTACCAGTGATGGATGTACACAGATTAGGAGGAGGTCTGGTGAACATCTATTGGCAAGCTGCATCTGTCGTCAACAAACCAGACCTACCCAAGGCTTTACCGTATGAGGAGGGATTTTGTATGATAACAGGGCCCCTCTGGTAGTTATCCTTAATATCATGACAGCAAACATTTACATAAGAATAGTGATTTGCATTCAACTTGGAGGTGACTACAGTGGTACCGAGGAAGACGACATTTAACTTTCATATGTAATTGCAGATAATGTTTCAATGTAAACTGGTTTCAATATAATAACTCAATTACACAAATATATTTCATTCAACTAGCATAACTCCTCCTTGATGTTGGGAGTTCCATTTCTGTCAGTATATTTAGAACTAAAATATACATTAGTCAGAAATTTTCTACTGGAAACACAGAAACCGAATCAAACATTGCTGAAGCAGGTAATTTTAGAAATTTTCCCCTGAATGTAATTTTCATAAATTTTTCATAACTTTGCTTGAATGTTGAATGTTTTCTCCCATTTGCCCTTATTTACATTTGGGAGTTTGTGGGGCAGCTTTCCCTTTCCAATAGCTTAATAATGTCTATTTATATTAAATTGCAATGAAAGAGATAAAAACAAGCATTTTCAGGGAAATAGTGAGATTGTATCGGTTCTTTATACAGAATCTAATAAGAGCTTGCAATAGCATGACTAACTAAGAGCACGCTAGGACTGAACAGCACAAATGAAATTAAGAACTCGGCATGTGACTTTTTGTTTATTCTTCTTCGTATTCTATGTTTACATTATACAGGGAGATTCGGAAATAGTAGACAAATCGAAGAGATATGGGTTCCAAAGGTCATTTTGAGTCGAAAATATTCTATGACATTTGGTTGTATGGGCCGTAGTTTTAAAATAGGAAATGAATGCTTTGGAAATGATCCCTAATCAAATAAAGCTCTGTTCACAATAGGAAGTGTAACTAAATAAGATAAAGATTTATTGCAAAAAGCAATCCAGATAACAAATGTCACGACTGAAAACATGATAATTAAAGAAAATGCCTTATTTACTTACTCTTCCTAATGTGAACTGAGCTTTCTTTGATTAGGGACCATTCCCAAAGCTTTCATTTCCTAACTCTAAAACTACGGCCCATACAACAAAATGTCATAGAACATTTTCAACTCAAAATGATCTTTGGAACCCGAATCTCTTCGTCTCCCATTTTTGAAACACTCTGTATAAAGATGATGTTTCACATGCAGGACGATATTTTTGGACTAAATATTTGAAACATAAGAATTAGATGTCTATGATTGAGACGAGATTTGTAATTATTTCTTATTTGTCACAAGATTCTGCATCGCCACATATTGAAAAGTTTTATTTTTCATGGTTTCGTTGGAGTTTGATGGCTTCCCATGTAGTAAGTACACGTTTTCATATTAATTTATTCCGTCAAAACTTTGAAATTACCATTATCTCAGAAATGAGAAAAATAATGAAATAGAGTAATATTTCACATTTTATTTATTTTCGCATTTACTGCCTGCAGTATACAATTATATCTATTTTGTTACATAGCCTATTAAGTTGGACGTTTCTTTAAGTACAGATTGATTTCTCAGGGTAAAAGGTAATTAACTCTTTTTGATTCAAGCCATTATGGAAGGAAATAGTATTTGTATTAGTAGTAACCTACAATTATCATTTTCAACAGTATACTAGGCAAGATTTGTCGTCTCATTAAATAAAGAGTTGAATAAATCTTAGTAAGAACTGTCGGGTAATCAGAAATTGTTCCACTTAAGTGATAATGTGAGAACTAAGTCATTATGTGGGATAACTTATATTTATCATTTTATATTTACTAAGATACTGAATTTCTATTCTCCTCCTCAAAAGCATTTTTTAAGTCATTTTAATTCAGTGATTTACTAATAATTGTTGATGAAATCAGCAGACCCGTATGCTAAGCAGATAGGGCAGACACAGTACGGTAACTGAAATAAAGGGCGGAATGAGGTTTTCCTTAAATTTTAATATTTGAGTCCATGTTGTTGGATAAGTGGAAAAAATATTCATCTCGGAACTTAGCAGTTCATGATTGCACAATACAATTGCATAAGGCTCTATTTTGCTTCATTAATTCATCAGGTACCTCCACGAAGTCAGGTACCTCCACGAAGTCAAGTAAAGGCATGGGAATGTAAACTCGTAGAAAATCATTCAGAGAATCTTATTTGCCAGTACTTTTTCTTTCTTTCTTTTTTTTTATGTACGAAGTTTGCTAATACATTAAATGTAATTGAGGGGTAGAGATGCATTTTTCCTCTCATTATGAAATAGGGGTGGGGCTTGCAAAAGACCCGCTAAATGTATATCTTCTGAGGTTTGGATACGAAGTTATTTGTTTATTTTCATTTGATTGAAAAATGCATTTTAGCCCCTTTACAGATAAAACATGATTCCATTCTTAAATTTACAGGATAGTCCTTAAATAGTTGGCCAAACTTGAAAGATCCGATGCAACATAGCAAAATAACGAAAAAAGTCGATATGAATATTGGTGCAGAAATACTATATTCAGTTTTTACAGAATGCTTAACACGTACATAGGCTATGGTGTAGCCCTGGCAGTTGGATTGGCAGAGGAGAACCAAAAGCTTTGGCATGCAATCTCCTCCCGACCTAAATCCTCTGAGCATTTTTCTGGGGCTATCTGAAAACGCTAGTATGCTACAGCTGTTCCCAATGTATAAGCATTGTGAGTGGGTCTACAACGTTTCAGGATACTACTGGCAATTGTCATGATGACAGTGTAAGGTATGTATTGCTAGTAGAGATATTTCGAACACCTCATCTCACAGTGGCTACACCCTAGCATACGTACATGTTAATCATTCTGTAGCATCTGAATAAAGCATTTCCGCATTCATGTTCATAGGGACTTTGTTGTTATTTTGCTACATTGCATCGGGCCTTCGTTTGACCAACCGTTTCAGTACCACCCTGCATACATATATAGTTGACAAGGACTATTGGTGTCCAGGCTTCTTTGTAAGGTCATCTTATTTTCTGTTGAACTCGACGGAGTTCCGTCATTGAAGTTTTCTCTCCATAGAACTTTTCACTTATTCTGAGTTATGAAATTAAATGTAAATTTTCAAGAAATTGAAGAAGATTGCTTCGAAATGGGAAAAGTGAACAAGAAATATTTCAGGAACAATGAAGAAAAATACCAGAATAAAATGCTTACATAAAAGTCAGCAAAAGCACGGTATAAGGTTCCCATATCAAAATAAAGCATCCGATCCACAGTTGCTCTAGGTTCAGGGGCCTTAGGATACAGAGTCTCAGAAGTGGAGTATTTATTCGCTAAATAAGAAGAAATTGCACGGCTGGGAAAAATAAAGTAATTTCAGATTTAGTCACTTAATTGGCAGAAAAAAAGTAATGTCTAACAAGAAACAGCAAAGGTACATTACTACAAAAGATAAATGAGCTACCAATTGTAAAGTGAATTCAAAGACCACAAATCAGGAGAGGTCATAAAACAATCGAGAAGAATCTTGATAGGTATAAACAGCTTAAGATTACAGTATTCTTTGAGAAATAATATATATTATATTCCTACATCCATTGTTAATCAACACATTTTCATAAAGTCAATCAATATTTTCTGTTATTCTTAGTTTTTGAAGCTTTCATCAAAATGCTTTCATTTGCTTAATTTACTGTTCTGAATTATTTATTCAAGCATTTTCACTTCACTTTATTTTAGACCATATTACGATTAAAAGTAGGAGGGTTTGTTTCGTTTTGTTTTCTTTTCCATCTGTAGCCTATCTGATTACGGAAACATACATTTTTTGCAGCCTATAATTGCAAGCTTAAATTTACATTTAGCAAAATTTAGGAGTTAAGTGCTAAGATTTAGAGAATGAGAAATCAATAATTGCCACTTGCCAATAAGAGGATTTTAAGAACTCTAAGAGGTTGGGAGATATAGGGGCAGCAAGCCATCTTTCTAGTTTTCCGTATGTATTCTTCGGGACTGAGATCCTCGGAAATTCAAATACATATATATTAATATTATTTTCTTGTTTGGTTTGAACGCGAGCATTATCATCCATTAATATGAAATTTCTAAATAACCAGTGTGGAACCACTGTGCTTTACGTATAAATTACAAACAATCATAGTAAAAAAATAGATCAAAAAAGCTCGTCTTCAGCACGCAACTATAGAGATTTTTTTTTATTTTCTACCTTAGTACATCGTGACCAAGAAAACGTACAGATAATTAAAGTCGTAGTTTTTGACTTATCAACAGAAATAAGAAGGGCAGCAGGAAAAAAAAAAACAAAAAAAAAACGCATTTCTTTTAAAAAAAATACTCATTTTCTGCTGGGTTTTATTTTCTTTTTTTTTGTTTTTTTTTCTTTTTTAATATCGTGTTACTTTCATTAAGCATCAGGAAATATTGCACCATTGATTAATTATTTTAATTTTAATGTCCAGTTCTATACCGTAGGAGTTTATTAGTAAATTGTTATAAATGTTTATTTTTATATACCGTATATAAATGAATAAACAAGTCTCCATATATTCTGTGTGTGTTATTCGATTTCACTGTACAAATAGAAGAATGATTAACGTATTTTTAAAATTATTGGTTTACCTTTCCCATAAGATAAATCCATCATCATCTATTGTGGGAATGATGTGTTGGGGATTGAGCTAAAACAAATAGAAATGAAATCAAAAGAGAGTTAATGAAGAATATAGTATAATATTCAGCTTTAAAATTATATTCAATTTTAAAAATATTGTTGTCATGAGGATGGTGAATTTTAAGAGTTTTAAGATTATTCAAGGAATTAAGCTTTTCTTTCTTTACAAACTAATGTAGAAGGTAATTTTGGCCCTAAAAGATCACTATACTTTTGTTTTAAAAATTACTTTTTTTTTTTGGTGTTAGATCTTAACTTAAGAAATGTATAAACAACAATGGGTGAGATCAAATTGTTTACCAAGTGACATCCTGGAACAGCTGTTTCATGCTCTTTCACGATCATCACCCAGGAGCAGTCACCAGTAAAACAACAAGATCTCCGTACTGAGGCTAATAGGAATGATCATCGGAAGCGCAGTGGTGCCTCAAAATAATAAATGAACAATAAAAAAACTCACTAATGAAAAATAAGTGAGAAAATTCGTGTGTCAGCCGTCCGCCGGCCTCAATGAATTTTTTTTGAAGCATAAAAATTCAAACTGTGCTTCCGATTAAGAAATGTATGTTTAATTGCTTAATTTCCATTCCTACATTCTAAACTAACTATTTAAATAATAAGTGGAATAAATTAGCATCAGATAAGAAATGGTTGTAACACTTAATATATTTGTAGATTTCATTAAATTCATCGAAATTAGAATCTATTTTCAATATCTGTTACGTAAATGAAAGTATTTTCATTTAACTTACTTTTAAGAACTCGGGCACTAAATGATCCCCTGCTGTTATATCTATAGGCTTATAGTTCAAATCAATATTTAATTCCTTTGCAGTCATCAGAACGGCTCTACAAGGGATACTAAATGGTTGGTAATAAAAATCTATTGGCATCTTGAGTTATTATTAAATCTCTTGTCTTGTTTTCGAATCGGATCAACCGATGCTTCCAATGTTTTCAAAACAATAACCACCTAAATATTTAAAGAATATCGTTTACAAATTCTTAATCAAAATATCAAATTTAGGATTACCGCAATGCACTTCAAAAAAATACTGTGCTAACAATGAACACTACGTAACGCGAATCTTTCTGAAACTGCGAGATTCTTTTATTGCTTAATATTTTGATAATTATCGTAGTACTCCTCAATTGTAGAACTCTCCAACAACACAGGCATTATATTTAGATATAATGGCATTACAATATTTCATAATTACAACAATGACTAAGCATATAAAGAATTCATGATATATCTCTGTTAAAAGATGCACTGCCATCATTTTCATAATTGTTGGAATCTAACGACGCTCGGAAGTTGATTCGTCGGTTACAGATTTTCATTTAGGTTGCTTTGACTTAACAAATTCATACCGGTAAGAGAATTCATACCGGTAAGAGAGGTTATAGAAATTCTAGATAGAAATTAATGTAACTCATTTACTTGAACTACATTTCCCCAAATTTAAGCATTTGGTTTAACAATTTCTTATTTCGTTTTAAAGTAGAAGGCAGTTGAAGCTGAAATATTTTAATGAATAAAAGCTCCATCAATTCCATAACATTTACACAAATCAATGTTTTAGAGTCAAATCCTAGGCTAGACTGCAGAACATGGTACCCCCAATGGCCGGCTGCCATGGTGACTTGGTTTATAATGTTATCTCAAGATCGCAGTTAGCCAGATGAGGATTAATTTTTCTAGTAAAAGATCGTGCAAAACCATTTTGAAATAAGCATTCTACTTTTTACTAGTTAATTGTTCGTTTCACATTATCCGCCATCTTCGAAATAGTGTCAAGGCCGCCGGCTATTGGGCGGCCATTGGGGGTGTCATGTTCTGCAGTTTAATAAAATCCTATTAAATATACAAATAATGTAAATATCGATGAGTGATTTCCCTATTCCAATTGAAATTAGTTTGATATTTCAACTAGATCTCTTCAGCCTTCGTCAGGAGACGTTTGAGAATTACATTACCAAAATTCTACGCTGTTATTTGGTCCATAATGTTTTGTAGCGGATTATTCGTGGCCTTCTTTGGCTTTTCAATATCTTAGACAAGGCAAGAAATATCGAACAATAACTCAATATTTTGTACCCGAAGCTTAAATATTTTTATTTTTAACCTGTCAAAAATTAGAAATTTATATTAATAGTTTTCAAAATAAATATAATTTATTTTTATTACTTGTCCAATAATTCTTGAATCTTATTTCTATTATTATTGTTGTGTGTTTTTTTTATTTATTTTTAAATTAAGATTTTTTTTGAGACTTCGTTTATTGCTGGATTATCAATTATAGTAAGAAATTGAAATCTAGGGTAATTTGTTTTCCGAAGCACAAAAGAAATGGCTTAAGAAATGATTGAATGTATAGAGGTAAATACTTATTCATAAAAAGGAAAACTGGAATATAAAAATTAAAATAAACGAAGAAGAAATGTTTCGAAAAGTAGTTCCTTTTGTTTACAATGCTTCATCGCTTACAAATTCATAACTATTTTTTTCCATTGTAGTTCCTGAAGTCAAGAGAACTTTCATGAAGGGACAGATTCTGTTTTAATGTGGCCTTAACTGTATAAATATGATTCATTGTAATAAACTATACGTAAAAACTCCAACATCGTTAATACACGAGTTCCGCATAAAATTAAATTTTTTGAAAATATTTGGGCTTTTTTTTTTGTAAGGGGAAAAATCAATAAACTTTTAAAACCTTAATTATTTGCAAACCTTAATTATTAGCAGTAGGAAGAAAATCGACAAAATAATTATGACAAAGCAAAAAATTAGATTTTTTTTTTATTTCATTTTGTGTATATTTAGGTGATTTTTAAATACATATATATTACATGCAACCAAAATTTTCTTCACAATGTTAAATGTATTTTTCCAATCATTACAGAACAAAAATTTTAAACAATATTACAATCTGTCAACAAGTAAGTTATATCTATTTATAAAACTGGATATTATTACAGATCTTACATACTGATCTAATGTAGATCATACTCTTAATCTTATAAAATATATTAGGATTTTATAGGTAATTAAAAGTATTGTTAATAATAAAATTATGATGCAGAAAAAGCAAAATATTTTATATTTTAAACTTCGTTTTTTAATTTAAAGTATTATACAGTTATAAGTAGCGGCGTCAGGGGCGTCATCACAGTAACGATAAGAATGTAATGGCAGTTTCCAAACACTCCTCTTATGCAAATAGTTCAATTCCTGATTCTGAAGGCACACGAAACACTAGCATTCAATTCTGCCAAAATCATTATAACGTAATTTTAGTTACAATAATTAAGTGTTTTTAAGTCTTCTGATATGCTAATAAAATATTCCAGGAAAAGTAGTTTGGGAACATCAAAGCAATATAAGTTATCTACAATTCACATTTTGAAAAATTATTTACAAAAGACAAGTCAATAATAATAATAATAATAATAGTCAGTGGAATGTTGGCTTTGTTTCAGTGAGAAAAGCTGAGATAATAAGGTAAGCATATCCATTGAAAAATTAAGTAAGTTAAGATGGCGGATATTCTATCATTATTAATAAAACCAAAAGAATAATAAAATATATTTACTAACTGTTAAATGTTTACAGTTAAATTACCTAACTGTTAAATGTGAACAGTTAAATTAGCTTAACTGTTACACAATATATACATTTAGAATAACTTGATCCCATCTAAAGCCGTGCGAACATCATGCAACATTCCTGCAATTTAGTCGCGCGATTTTGACGTCACGAGTTGATATAAACCTTTGTCAAGCGCGAACACTTGCAACTCGGATATGCAACTCGAAAATGCAACTGACCCATGACAAGGCAGATTTTAAATACGTCACGTGTGACGTCAAGCAAAATTCGGTTATGTCGTTTCAAACATAATATAAGAGTAAATGATTTGCAACATACGATAAATATTTTTTTTAAATTATTAGCCGCTATGGAATTTAATTTCATGTTGTTATTTCGAATGAAAAGTAACGAATGACCAGCAGCCAATAAGAAACCATGCTCCCCTGGAAACAATGACGTCATAACTTTTGCATTCTGCGTCAGCAGCCTTCGCGTTTGCCAAACCCGATGTGGAAAATCCAAAAAAATCGAGGTTTTGAAACCTCTCTGATAAATTCTTCCGCATACAATTACTGCATTTCAGTATAAACTTTATTTCTGCATGTAAGAAACTCGCAATACTCTGATATTAATTGAGTATGAGCCTGTCTTCAAAACGAATCAAGCGATAAAATTTTCGACGCCATTTTTTTCATGGGCGTGGTTTCACAACTGACGTGTTCCAATGCTGCCCTGTGATTGGGGAATTCGATGCAATTTTTCGAGTTGCAGCGGAGTTGCAGGTGTCAATGCAACTCGACTCGGACTTCAAAAGTTGCAAAGAAATTGTAACTCGTGACGTCAAAATCACTGGTGACGTCAAAATCGCGCAACTAAGTTGCAGGAATGTTGCATGATGTTCGCACGGCTTAAGAATGAAGTTCCATAGTTGATCATTTTTTGTGCGACTGCTTAAACCAGTGTTTCCCAACCTTTTTTGTGCTGTGCCGCACCTAAAGTATCTAGAGTATGCTATGCCCCACCAAATTAAGTATAACTTCAAAAAGAAAAAATAAAAAAAAAAAAAAAAAAAAAACTTTTTTAACTTTTACAACCAAAAAAAAACAAAACAAGAACAACATTGCTCCATTTTCGAATTGCCCCCCTGTGGGGCGTGTGCCCCACGTTGGGAAACAGGGGTTTAAACCCAGTGTTGGCTATTACATGCCCCATACGTAAAAGCTATAAAGAGGCATGTACTCATTATAACATATGAAGTTAATTTTTTTTCATCTAAACATATTTCCCTAGTTTAAAAGATAAAAATTAGGGAAATTTGGCACTTAAATAAAAATCTTTTACTTCGCATGAAGAAAGTTGAAGTCTTCCTGTTTTAGTGGTAGAGTGACTAGTGACAGGTACTTCATTCTTACATTATTTCGGGTCCAATATTTCACTATTTTGTCATATTAGAATTGGAAATGCAACTTATGATAAAAAAATTTTTGGAAAATAATTACTACTGCATGAACGATGCTACATAGAATTAATTAATTAATAGACTATTCACAATCTACATTTTTCATTGAACGATCTAATAAGAAGTAAGCAATTCTATTTGGATGAAACCAAGAAAATTACTGTTCCTTTAGGATATTTTTGGCTCGAAATGCACAGAAATTAACATCAGGAAAAGGGTTTCAGTTGAATTGCACTGATTTTCTACTTTAAATTCGTTTCTAAATTATTATGTGTTTATTTTAATAGTTCATCTTTTGGATTTATAAGTGATTATTGTTATTTTTTTTATATATGTTTAAATAAATAAAGATACATCTTTCAGAAGTTATGAAACAGTGATTCAATATGTTCTTTTCACAATTTTGTTTTTCGAAAAAGGCTTCAAATTAAACTACAGTAAAATCTCGATATCTCGAACTTCGATATCTCGAGAACCTTATATGTCGAAAAATTATTTTTCCCCTTGATATTACATATTCATCTAATGTTAAATTTAATTCTTATGTCGAAGAATCAAAATGTCGAATATTTTTCTAAGTAAAAAAGGAATTTTTCCGGAAAAATCGCCGTTCAGTTGTGTCGAAGCAAATAGAGGTATTTTTCCAAAAATCTCTCACACCCTTCATTATCTCTCTGAGGGATCAGGGACGATTCTTTTCAATTTAATGTAATTATTTTTCTTCTTCTTTTAAAAATTAAAATTATCATTGCTGTATTTAGACTTATTGTCATCTATCGTTACATATTTATATTTATTCTCATCTATCAAGACTGTAATTTTTAGAATATTTATTCCGTATCTTGTGTTTTTATGTGAATTTTTATGTTTTGGTTATGACCTTGTTATCTCGAAAACTTGCTATCTCGAATTTTTTTTAGCTTCCTTCGACTTCAAGATATCGAGAGTATACTGTACAGTATAAGCATTTCTGCATTCAAAATACTATCTTCAACAGCAGATAAAGTCCCATATTTCATATTAAAGCAGTTTTTGGTCTTTTCCAATTGCATTATTTCTTTTAAATTTTGAAAAAAAATTATTTACAATAATAAATTCCAGAAAGCATAAAGACAAACACAAAATTTACAATGTTTAAAAATTTGTTTTGACTTCTTCATGTACGATATTATTTATTTTTAATGAGTGTATTATTAGCTTTCTGACAGTTGTAGAACAAACAGACAAAATATGGATCAACTTATGTTTTTTTATGTGGTGGATGTGGGTGGCAAGGAAGCCAAGCACTGCGACCGGAGGTCTATTGTATTAACCCAAGGAAGTAACTACAGATGAAGAGAATGTATGTGGGAGAAGTGCAGAGGAAATGGAAGAACCCCGAGAAAACCTGCTCAGCGCTGATCGTCTACCATCACGACACCCACATGACAATCGAATCCGATACTCAGAAGTGAGAGGCCAATGTCATAGCGAGAACGCCAACCGCACGGCCATGGATCAACTTACTCCGAATAATCTCTGGCTGATAAAATATAGCTTTTTAATAAAATTTTTATTTAAAGAAAGAACTTTAACGAAATATTTAATTTGATATGTCCGTGCAAATGCACAGAAAATTGCTACCTAGGAAAATTGCCCACCAATCACCTTTAACTGAGATCTCTTTGACTGTTATTTGCTTATTCATTTATCTATTGATCATAAATATTCTAAAAATCTTCACATCAACACATTATCATCTCTAAAAAACTTTAATGTCCGCGATATTTCGAACTCTTTAATCAAGATCCCTTCTTCAGACGGTTAGGGATAAGCTTTATAAACCTATTCCCTAATACAAATGATAGAAAGTGATAAGAGTACGAAATATCACGGATAATGATAATGTGTTGATGTGAAGGTTTTTAGAACATTTACGTGAAATTCAATTTTTAGATCATAAATATTGTTTTTGTTTTGGGACTTGTAAGAAAAGTGCAATATTTCAAATTTAAATGCATTAAAAATTTATAAAATAAAAAGAAGAGACCACAAGATCTTTTTCCTTTTAGAAATATCACTTCCTGAAGAATTTGAAATTGAGAGATTGGTGGAAAGATAATAATTGATAATAAATTATTACATTGGTTACGTTTCGATAAAGTGTTTTTTTTTCTTACTAAATAAAGCTCTTGTTAAGCTTTTCTTTTTGTGTGGATTTTTCATTCATGTTCATTAAGCTAAATTAATTTCTTTGGTAATAAATTAAGAAAGTTTAAAGGAAGCTGATGATACCCTCAACATAATAAAGGTTGGACTATTCTAATTGCTAATGAAATTTTTTTTTTGAACAACAAAGCTAAAAAAACAAAAAAAAAAGCAATCTACAAAGGGAAAACTATTCAATTAGGATATATTATTGTGAATTATTTTTCTTTCAAATGAATTGTCAATATAAAAAGGGTAAATCAAAATTACCGTCTATGCCTTTTTTGCCAATCAGTTCCAGACATTTGGCACTGGAAGTCGAAGGGCTAACATTAAAAAAAACTAAAAACTGAAAAATAATTCAATACTGAACCCCATCTTGGAAATTTAATTAATGCTAAAATATCTCGCTTGTTCATAACTTCTGAATATTTTGTATTGTTTCAGATATTGTTGATTTTTTCTCCCTTTTCTAAAAACTAAATTTGAATATTTACTTAATTTTTGTCAAGATTTCGAGGCTGTCAGATATGTCTTAAATTACTCCAATTTAAAGTGATGACCTGTAGGCAATGTCCTATTTTCATGCGAAGTTTCGGTTGTTGCTTCTTCGTTGTCAGTTTCACTTGGTTCCCCTCATCGCTCGTTGGTAAGGAAAGAGGGTCTGTTATTCCATGGGTGGGCAAAAGTGGGTTGCAAGTTTTCAGAAAAGCTGGTGTCCCCTTTCTCCATTTGCATCTGCTTCTTTTCGATCCAATTGAGGTAATGTTGTACTTTAGTGTAAACCCCTGGCTGTGTTTTCTTGGCACATTCGTTACCCCAACTCACCACCCCAAAGAGTTCATAGCGACCTACAAAATACAAAGCAGTAATTAGCCCCATTAATCAACCACATTAGAAAGATTCGAAAACAAGAAAAAGAAAAGGTTTTTTGTGCAGAAAAGGTCTATTTTAACACTTCATCAATAATTTAACAAAGTTAGACAAAACACACATTACAAATTTCAAATTATTATGGCACACTACAAAAAAAAAATGCTTTTCATCATAATTATGTTTAGTTTGTTAATGGAAAGAAAAAGAGTCAATTTTTTTTTGCTCGTTGCAATTTTAAAAATAAAATCTTCGCGCTTGAGCGTAAATTCAAGCAAGATCCTTCCCTTCGTGAAAGGTACAATGGAGTAGTAAATGAATATATATCAAATGGTTACCTTTCAGAAGTGCCCGCTACTCAAAATAATGATGAAGGTTTTTTATTCCGCATCATGCAGTTATCCGTGAAGATAAGGTCACCTTTAAATTACGTGTAGTATTAGACTCCAAGTGCTAAAACGCATACAGGATTATCACTTAATGATATTTTGTACACTGGTCCGAATTTACAGACTGATTTGTTTACATTATTAATTAACTTCCGCTTATATCCTGTTGCATTAACCGCAGACCTTAAGCAAATGTTTTTACAAACTACTGTAAATGAACCTCATCACAAATTTTTAAAAATGCTTATATATAAAATAACGAAACAAACCCACTTTTCTTCATTTCTTCAAAACTCTATATTTCATCCCAATTAAGGGACTTCATCAGGATTAACAGAAAATACAAATAAAAAAGAGAAAATCCTTCTCTTTCTCTTCAAATCATAATCGAAATGTTACAAAGAAAAATTTCAATAATCATAAGTTATTACATTAAATAATGAACAT
>JAFIDM010105742.1:0-12612 GCA_023159025.1 Thereuonema tuberculata | reverse complement strand
CCTCCAATTCCATAACCAATATGGCCACTGGCTTCAGCAACTAAATCAGTATCATCTCCAGCAACTGCGCAAAGGCAGAGAGCAACAGCAAAAACAACCTTAAAAATAGAGAACAAGAATATTGTAATTACAGTACGATATTGATAATATAAAAGGTTTAAATTAGTTCTGATATAATCGAAAAACCAAGTTTTCGGTAATTACACCTACAAATTTATTAAGAAAATATCAAAGAAATATTTTTATTAAAAAGTGAAAATGAATTCCAAATGACACGCATCAGTTAAGTTAAAAATTAAAAACTTTGAAAAACATTAAAAATATAAACAACGGAGCTTTCGCATTCCTTAATGGAAATGCTCCATCGATTTGAAAAGAATTTAGTCTTACAAATTTTGCTTTCAATACAATTTCTTCGTCAAAACAAATTTATGTAAATGATCTTGATATTGTAATCAGTTGTATTGTTGTTCTTGATGGGGTATTCATGCTGAACAACAGTACCTCAAGATCATTCGTTTGTAGTCATTGTTAAGAAACCAACCATGTACCTGATTTCAATAATACAGTAATAATTGACAAAGCTAAAAATAAAACATTAAGAGAGACAATAATCATATAACAATCATATTTATTTCTACATTACAACCTAAAGTTGCCTAATAGTAATGTATTTTGTTATTTAAGAAATAATATCAACAAAGATGGAAAAGTTCAGAGAATTATTGAGAAATGGAAAAAACGAGAAGAAAAGAACACGAGAAAAATTTAAAAAGACAAAAAGAGAGAAATATTAGAAACAAGAAATAACCACGACAACAATGAGAAGAAAACACACTAATCAGAACAGTTTCACCGAAATCTAGATTAACAAGAGACACCTTGAACAACATAGGATAAAAAAAAATGCACCAATCAACATAGCTTCATTAGATTCCAGACAACTCCAGACAACTCTTAGTGCACGCATATGAAGGACCATTCAACGACTGATGTCTGTTTTAAATTGTTCTTAAGGCAAAATTTGTAAGACTAAATTCTCTTCAGCCCGATGAAGCATTTCCGTTAAGGACTGCGAAAGCCCCCTTTTATTTTTAATGTTTTTCTAAATTTTAATTTTTAACTTAACTGATGTGTGTTATGTGGAATTCATTTTCACTTTTTAATAAATGAGAAAAGAAAAGTATTTTAAAACTTCAATTTCAAAAAAAGTTATTTAAACAATAAAAATCAATGGGCTTATTGTTTGTAACTGATCATGAAAATGAAAGAATAACCTTATATTTTGTCTACTTAAGTATTTATCTTTTATCCTTTGGTTGGTCATAATTTCCGCATTACAAGAAAAATTTGTCAGAAGTGCAATATTAATTTCGTAATATTACAAATATTTCGAAACTTACGATAACCTATATTCTCTAAAGGATCACTCGATTAGTTGATATTAGCCTTCAAATATCCATTATTATATACTCTATTGCTAACTATGAACTTTTTCAATAGAAGTTTTGAAAACTGTGAATTACAGTTTTAGATATAATAAAAGTTAGCTAATTTAATTTAACCTAATTTATTAAAAATTAAAATAAGTTTTATACCGGTTGGGAAGTAACGGATTATTAGTAACGCCGTTACTAGTAACAATTGTTCTTTGTAGTAACGATCGGTAACACCGTTACTTTTTAATTGAGTGAATGTAACTGTAAGTCAGTTACTTTTATTTGCAACGGAGCAACGAAAACACGTTATGTTTTGCTTTACTTTTTTTTTTGTCCATTTTTCTTTTTTGGTTCACTTTCACACCAAGCTATTGGGAGTTTTGGCAAGATCTGTTTCAAATGCGCCGTTATCAGTTATCAGGACAATAGCTTTGTTCAAGATCTTTTCTAAGAAGATTATCTTTGAGACTAAATCCAAATCTCATTTTTGGCCTTATCCCAGTCATTGTCGACGTAAAAATACCGATTTTTACGAGTCTCTTGTATGGTTTACTTCAAAATGCAGAAGGCTACTGACAAACAGTCAGCATTATAAATTCGAAGTTTCGTTTGAAATAAAGATGTCTGGTTCAGTAATGTTTTAAGAAACTTAAAAAAAAAGCGTTTGAACTTCATATAACACATACATTTAAAAAACGCAAATTACTACTGCGAACTTGCGATTCCTTTGTTTGAGGTGCTGTCATTCTAACCAACCTTGGTAAATGCTTCCAAGTGAAAAGTATTTGAAGTTAACTATTATTGAAAGTTAATAATTTTTAATTTTAAATGTGAAACTTGGCATTCACTTTTACGTCTAAAAGGCGATCTTTCCTTTGAGAATTTTGGTAACATATATCTTAATGTGACTAAGCCGATGTTTCACATTGAATAAATCTAATTTGATATAAATATTACTTGCTAATAAAGAAAATGCTTGTTTATTTGTTTATATTCTGATAAATAAATAAATATGTATCCGAATGTCTGTGAGCTAACAAATATTTTTTTTCATTCCTTGATTGTAATGAACTACAAAACGGCTCGTCAAAATTTAAAGAAAAACATGCTCTTTACTTTTTCCAAATTGCCTTCAAAAGGATCAATTGTAAGAAAAAGAAGAAAAATGACGAAATAATTTTACCTTAAAATACGCTGTGTTTTAAAGGAGAAACAAAAACAAAAACTTCCTCAAATGTGTTGAATTAAGATTTAATTAATGGAAGAAAATAAATGATTTATTTATGCTCAGGAAACAATAGCCTACTTCATCAAAAATAATTTATATTTTATAAAATATCTTATTCAGTTTCTTTTATTTGTAATTTTATTTTGTAATATAAATAAATATCTCAATGACCGTAAAAAATGACAGCTTAAATAAAAAATTTGTTAAAGTAAAATTCGCTACTAAGAAATTAATTAATTTAGAAATGCATTAAGAAAAAAAAATTTTTTGGACAGTATCATTTAAAATATAGGAATTCAAAATAAACAGCGTGGATTATATGATTAAGTACGAGTGTTATTGAATAAACAAAATTTCAGATTACCAACATAATAACAAAAAATTAAACTAACTTGAACTACTACTAATTTGAAAAACTAACTTGTTAGTGCTCCGTGAAGCAAAAAAATATTGAGAAGACAGCTCTATAGTACACTTAAATTAAAAAGAAAAATTCTAAATATAATTCCTGAAAAACAAAATAAACTAAATCTATACATTAATTTTGTAATACAATCAATCAATTTTTATAATATGATAAGGCAATTACAACGGAGTTTAAAAAATATAAAATCTTAATATGCTTTAACAGAGAAGACTATTGTATTTTTTTTCGTTATAAAAAAGTATCTTTTTAAAAGGTGTAACTGTACCTCAGTTACTTTTTTTGGAGAAGTAAGTGTAACTGTAACTCAGATACTTTTTAAAAGTAACTTACCCAATGATGGTTTTGCATTATATCAAAAATTAGTAATAATTCAACTAAAGTAGTTTGTTCTACCACAAGTTTTTTTACCTTAATAAGAGACATGTTGTTCTGGAAGTTTCTACAGTTTGTGTGATGTTGATTGTGTTGCCTCTGTCACTATTTATATGACTGCAGAGTTACGTAGAGGTTACGGTCGGATGCTATCGTACCTAGGCACTACCGTTCGACATATTTACCCGTACTACATATTTGTAAACTGGAATGAATGTCAGCGCTCGAATTATTAAAGAATTCCATTAAAATTCTTAATGTTTATGCAATAAGCGACGCTTTGTAAAGAGTTATGAAGTATTTTTCTACAGATATTTTTTTATATAATTATAATAATTGTTTTGTTATCATTGTGGTTTTATCGAGAAATTGATGAACAATATTTAAATATTTATCCAAATAACTTCCATTTGATATAAATTCCATAATGATTATATTTCAGATTTTATTGAATTTAAATGAAGATTCATTTATTTAAATTAAAATGAATAAATTAAAACATAGAATGAATTGATAAATCAATGAACGATTTTTCATTCCGTTACCCTACTTTGCTAAGGGAAATGTAGATTATAAATCAGTCTTTGTGTAATTATATGCATCGGTTTATTTGGACCCTCTAAGAAGTTTTCTTTTAAAATCTAAGAACATCTTTCTATCTTCAATTATATTTCTCAATGTTAGCCAATGAGTAAAAGTCTCATAGGAAATTTAAAACTGTAAATGTTGTACATTTTTTAAAATATAACTTATTTTTTTTTTCTTTTTAGCTTACTTTTTAGCTTACTTCCTAAAAAAGTGAGGGCCATTATTAGATCACTCAGTCTATCTATGTATGTGTTTGTGTTCCACACTCTCCCAGTAACTTTTTCAACTGTTCCATTGATCTTCTTGAAACTTGATATGACTCTTTCAGAACTAGGGACAATCTGACTGTTACATTGGAAACCTTTACCATAAAGTCTTTGTAGAGAAAATAGCATAAGATTCAATTCAAACAAAATTCCTATAAAAAAGCATTAGAATCTCATCAAATAAATTTTATATATATATAAACTCGGTTCATGGCATCAGGTGTCGCCTTCCGAAAGAATCTGCAAGAAGTCTATTCCAGGTCTTCCGGTCAAGGGTCCATTCCTCTTCCAGACTTCTAATCCTCATTGCTTTTTTAATATCGTCCATCCAAGCCTTTCGTGGTCTTCCTCGTTTCCTTTTTTGATTTGCTTTGTAATCAAAAGCGATTTTGGGCAGTCTTTCGTCACTCATTCTTTTAACATGACCAAACCAAATTAATTGTTTTCTTTGAAGATCGTCCAAAATGTTTCCTTTTATTTTCATCATTTCTTTGATTCTTTCATTTCTTATTCTTTCTATTCTTGATACCCTGCATGATCTTTTTTTCTAATTTCTTTTTTTCTGTCTCCGTAATTCTCCATCCCTCTGCCCCATATAACAAGATACTCTTTACAATAGAATTGTATATATTATATTTTCTTTTCCTAGAGACCTCTTCACTCTATCAAATAGAATTTAATAGTTTTATAGCCTTCCTTCCTTGACAAATTCTGTTTTTAATTTCTTGTGAGTCTCTGCCTTCTCTATTAATGTCTACTCCGAGATACCTATAATGCTCACAGCTTTCTATTTTCATGTTATTATTTAGATTTAGGTCCGTCTCATTTCCTCCTACACACAGATATTTGGTCTTACTAACGTTCATGTATAGTCCCCATTTCTCATATTCTTCCTTATAAATTTTATGCTTTTTGTAATAATATTTCATTTTCTTAAACAATGGTAATTATTCGTTTTATTTAAACCATTTCGCTTGATTTAAACATGATTAAAACTAATCCCATTTCGATAGCTTAAGTAAGTTGGCCTAAAGCGGTTTTAATTTGTTTCTTTCAGAAAATGTTTACATTTTACAGATATTTTAAATGGAATGCAAATGTAAGGTTTCCTTTTGATCATTTTTACGACTGTTGTTTTTATGGAAATAAAGAAAAAAGGAAAGAGGAAAAAATAATATAACAATAATAATTGTTGAGGAAAAAAAAGTCTTTTTATATAAATTGTGAAACTGTTTAAAAAATTTCGAATTGAGATCTCAAAATTACAGTAATGAAGGGATGTAATAGAAATTATCAAATGGAAAAAAAAATCGTTATACTTAAATTATATTAATTACCTAATTGAATTGAAAATTTTTCAATGACAATTTTTAGCGGTGCAATGTTACAGTTAACATAGGGAACCGCTCTCGCTTTTGTGTTGTCTGTCTGTCACAATGTACGTCACACTCTGTAGCGGCCAAACTGTTAGAGATATTAGAATGAAACCTTCAACGTGTGTGTTAAGCATCAAAAAGGATCGAATGTAGTAACTTAAAGGAACAAAAAAGCTTGGAATACCGTGGGATATTAGGAACAACGTTTAGTGTGCCCCGGGTTTTTGTAAATGCTGTCACGAACTGTTTGAGCCCCGGCTCTTTTATTGTATCCCTTTGCCTCCAATCCTTCTGTATCATATTTCTGTTTTCTTCGTTTGATCATTTCTAACTTTTCCAAATTTTCTCTCACCTTATCATGTCCTGTTGTTCGTAACGCTTTTGATCCACCCTAACTCGGCGCCGAAGGAACTCTTTACACAATGCTTTAGCGACTTCAGGAGCGGCTCAAGAAAGTTTCATTTGAAGTTACACAAAGGCAATCAGGCCATAGATCCTATTGTTTCAGAAACTAAAAGCTTGAAAAACGAAACAAAAACAACATGAAAATGCACAATCGTTTGCTTTCACGCCTCATCCGTCATCAACGGGGATCTGGTACAACTGTTTCATCCTTATTAGAACTTATCAGTCAGATTTACCCTCGATGATATCTCAGAACGCGTAAAAGTTTACGTATCCCGAAAAGCAAACAACAAAAGAAAAATTGCTGTGACCAGTACAGCGTATTTATCTTAGCTCGCTAAGCGCTGGGCACCTCTCGATGATGGTTCAAGGCATGAAGCAAACGATTGCGCATTTTCATCATTTTACCGTTTTTCATGTTACCCTAATGTACTTTAAACCTTCTTATATTACTTTTTCGTCTATATGTTTGGTTTTGCCTTTTATTAAATGCCTTTTGTGCCCAGCGCTTAGCTTGCTAAGGTACCGTATTGTCCGGCGTATAAGACGACTGGGCGTATAAGACGACCCCCAATTTTTCCAATTAAAATATAGAGCTTGGGATATACTCGCCATATAAGACTACCCCTCTTCCAACGTACACCAAATAAAAATTAAAAAAACATTAGATTTGATTTCAATACGATAATTTTAATTCAAATGCTTATGACATGCAGATACTTAGCAGGAAAACTGTCACTCATAAACATAACGCTGTTTGTGATCAAACATGTAAACTTAAAACAGTGCTAGTGGATTAAACTTTTCCTTTAAAAGCCTTCAAAATCCTCCTGTTCGTCATCTGATATAAGTACATCAATGACCTCTTGTGATACATTTGTAAGGCAGTCATCGTATGGATCGAATTCCTTGCTGCTTTCACACGGTTGCCGTATACGGCGGGGATGCGGCCACGGCCGTTTTTGAGCTCCCCCCACCATTGACCTGCGGCGACCGCAGATTCTCCAGTCCGGCTCGGAAGTTTCAGCACCCGGCGTATAAGACGACCCCCGACTTTTGAGAAAATTTTCCTGGTTTAAAAAGTCATCTTATACGCCGGACAATACGGTAATTATGGTGTTCTGGTCACAGCATTTTTTCTTTTGTTGTTTGCATTTGTGGGGTATCACTTCCAAGACGGGAAGATATATCCATGGGTTTACACGTGTTTTGAGCTTGATTAGCGAGGATAAATCTGGCTGATGAGTCCTAATTAGAACGAAACAGCCGTTGCAGTTTCCCGTCAATGATGTCTCAACGCGTGAAAGGATACTATTGTGCATTTTCATCGTTTTTCATATTATATTTGATGCCCTTTAAACCTTCTAACAACTAAAAGTTCCCTTACATCTTTCCCCTGTCGTAAACTGTTCAGAAATGCTCTCACAACGGGTGCAAACAAAAGGAACGGTCGCTTCTGATGTCATAACAAACAGAGCTGTGACAGAAGCGATGGTGAGGGAAAACCTCCGACAAATAACATAACGGACCCAGAGAGGAAAAGATGTGTGGGTGTGATAAGAAAGACGATCACAGCTTAAGTGATCGTGCCTGACTTCACCTTTGCTTGGCGCTCAATCCGAGAGAAAGTCAGCGACAGTGTTAAATCCAAGAAGGCGAGCAATAGAGAACACTTTGCGGAATCACGTCGAAATACGATAGTCTTTAACCCTGCCCGCTAGTCCGCTAGTCTTTAACCCTGCCGTCTTTTCGTCTTTGATTGCTGATGCCTACGAAGAAAACAGATCTGCGACTGTGCGCTAGAAGAGCTGAGTGTGTACGTCGGCAACAGTGTGTGAGACAGCCCCTCGAAGAGAAGTCGGGACATTTCCTCTATTCCTCCTGCCGATTCAGCTGTGTCTTCACGAGCATTAGAAAGAATCCTGAGTCTCTCTCAATGCTGACCAGACTGCGAAAGGCGTAGGTCTTGTGTGTCAGGACGAGCATCCTCCAGAGATGAAAGCAAAGACTTCGTCGTGACCGTTCATCTCGCCAGTGCTTGGTATCGTCATTTTACCGCTCACGAGAAATCCGTTAATTCAGGACTGACCTTAACAGATGAGCGATTATATTTTAAAACTTTCCTTGATTTCATATACTTCGTAATATTTTACTCTAATATTTTTTTTTCATTTAACCTTTTAATTAAGTTTGTGCGCTACTATCTTTTATCAGAAAGGCGCGGGCCAGGAATGAATTCCCGCCCCTTGGCTAGCTTTCCACGGCACCTATCTTTCCCGACCAGTCCCCTATCACCCTCTTTACCTATCTCCTTTCAACCCGTGATCGTGGTTTGTTTGGGAAAGAATTTCGATTGGCGTAAGGCTAAAACTAACACGTAACACTACCAAAATAATGCGGTGAAGCAAAAAGATTGATAAACATTGTTCTATACAAACCGTAGAATGCGTTGTGATTCAAAATTTTCTAAAATGCTGCTTTTGATATTTTCCGTCTTAATTTTAAATTTATTTTGTGTATAAATCTTAGATCTCTCTAAGTCTAGATTTTTTAATATTGGCTGATCAACGATCATGTCATAGAACGGCCTGATCTAGTTTTATTAAACCCCTTTCAAAGCTCATTGCACTTGGATCCGAAAATCGGTCGGTCGGATCCATGTACAATGGGCTTAAGGGGAGCGTTTAAGACCAAAATTATCAAATTGAAATGAAAAAAGATAAGGTGAATGAGGGTGTTTGGAACACAATTTACGTATAGGGTGATTCAGTCCAAAATTTATAAATTCAAAACACTCTTTTTTTTTAAAAACAAAACTTTTTTTATTTCAATATGATAATTTTGGTCTCAAGCGCTGAAATTGATCCGACCACATTGATCCGACGCACCGATTTTCAGATCCATGTGCAATGGGCTTAAGATGCATCAGAGAAATTCAGAATTCAATATAAAGAATGCGCATGTCCGGATGTGCATCTAAAGCACAAATCTGGCGAAAATCTTCAACTTTTAAAAGATCTTTTTTGTTTATATTATAAGTAAAATGCTCTACATATTGTTAAATGTGCAATTTTACTGTATCAAAAAAAAAAAAAAAGATTTTTATATAAGAATGAATGTGTCTTATGTATTCATTTCAGTGTTGATTTTGTTTGTGATAATGCAATTACTTTCTTCTGGAGGAACTGACAGTGTAAGAGGACAGAAGTAGGTGAATGATGTCCATTATTGTTGAACCTATTAGATTTTAATGTGTCATTATGTTTTTCGAAGTGCTTGAGATGACTTCTTGTAATTGAATCCACACTTCTTTATCTGACCTGATAGCAAATCACCTTGATGATTCTTCAGCTTTGGACCACGATTTGTGAATGAAAATTGTCATAAAGTAGTCGTTACTGTACAGAACCATCCTAGTTGAGCGACATCTTAGGCTCACTCTTTGCAGAGAACCACCTCGAAGTCACATGACATCATATTCAGCATAAGAACTTTTTCATTAAGTTAATTCTTCATTTATTCCTATTATTCTTTTTAGAGTTTCCAAGCTGTGTTGTAAACATTGATTTGTCGCTCATATTGAAGTTGGGTGCTTAATCTCAATTCTCTTTTGTAATTTTGCATGGATTTCCTTGCTTGAGGTTTCACAACTCCTCCTTTTTCATTTAATCTCTCGCTTGGAAATGAAACCGTTGTCAACATTAGAAACAACGGTAATTAGAAAAAATCTAATTCTAGTAAACTAAATTCACATCATGCAATTTTCGTTTTTATCACTCCAAAACCATCAAGTATTATGATTCTTATAATAATGCAAAGCCTCCCAGCACTCAATGTTAGCTGAAGATCGCGTATTTTTATTTACCTTTGGAAATTGAAGCTGAAATTTCATCCTTTTTGTTTTTCTTACATAATCCACTGTAAATCTGACTAGCTGATTCATTTCTTACGAATTTGCAGTTATAAAACAACACTTTAGTTAGGCAACATAACATTCTAATATTTCAAAAATAATATTTCATAACAGAAATTGCTGAAATTATAAATATTTCTGCAGAGCGAAATGTCTCCTCAGTAACATTTTATTTATTTATTGGCTGCCAATTTCTTCCACTCACATAGAAAACCTTTCTTAGGAACTCAGGCTTTGTGAAAGTTTCCTTTATAGAAGTCAGATATCTGTTGATTTCGCTACTTTCTTGAACCTTTGCAATGATTAAAACATTAAAACTCCTAATTTTTGAGTTTTGATGTTTTAGTCGTTGTAAAGGTTCGAGAAAGTAGTGAAAGTGTTACATTAGAAGTGTTACATGATGCTTTAGATGAAACTAAAATCTGTAACACTTCTACGGAAGCAGGCAAATATTTTTTTGAATTCCTTTTAATATTTCACAGATTTTTTTTTTTGCATATAATAATAAATACGGTAGTGGAATTAACATATACAATTTCATGACAACACACTTTATTGGTTTTCAGAAAAAATAAAAATTCATTTCCAGCTCTGTAACACTGCCAAGGAAGCACCTCCAAAATTTCTCAAATAATAACAAAATAACAATGACTGTTACTTTGTACAACCTCATTGTTTTGTAACTAGATCGAACCCATGCTGTGGCATTGATTTTACTAAAAACCTCCATCTCCGGAATTGTAATATCATCTCAGGCATTTACAATAGCCAATTTAGTTTCTACAACAGAGTTAAATTGATGATTTCTGCCGCATACCTCTCATATTATAAAGTAATAAAAATTTTCCAATACGATCAACACTGATAGTATTGGTAGATGTTTATTACGTTATAATATTAAGACCACTTTTCGATCTACCTAGTAAGATTTCTTGAGGCCCATCAAGGATGTGAGAAACCTCTTTCACATGCTGGTGTTTATGGTATTTCTTGTTCTTGCGGGTGTGTCTACATTGGAAACATAGGAAGAGGTGTTGTCATCCACGAGTCTGAACATGAGATATTGTCGACTTTGTCAACCACATGTCGGCAATTGATAATAATAAATTTTCGGAAAATGGTCATGTTATTCAGTTTGATGTTCAGATATTATCCAGAAATTCTAACTTTCATGTTCGTTTAGCTTCGAAATGGGTCCTAAAATTAGAATTTAAACTTTACTATTTTTTTATATTTTAATGTCTTGCTTTACATAAAACAACAAGAACAATGAATTATTTTAGGTTATCAACATTCGAAATATTGAAAAGTGAATGTTAAACTTTGTTCTTTAAGCAATGAGGTTATTTTTTTATATCAGTAAAATACGAAATTGAAAACATTTCTGGAGGTACATGAAATTTTACTTATTAATAGTAATTGTCAGAATTGCAGTGGTGTCTCAAATGCAAAACAAAAACAATAAGATCTCACTAATGTTATATCAGTGAGAAAATTCATATACCAGCAGTCCGATTATAAATTCAATGAATTTTATTAACGCCTTAAAAATTAAATCTGCGCATTGAATCATAAATAAACAACAATGTGTGAGACCAAATTGTTTAGCAAGTGACATCCTGGAACACTAGTTTCACACTTTTTGGCGATCATTAGCCAGCATTAGTCACAAGTAAACAACGAGGTCTCAGTCATGATGGTAATAGAAATAATCAGCCGTGCATCAAAAGTAAAAATAAACAATAAAAACTTTCTAATGAAATATTATTAAAAAATTTCCTGTGCCTTAGTGTAACGGCTTCAATGATTTTTTTTTAAATGAAAAAAAAAATCAATGTGCGCAATTAATTGCAAATAAACAACAATTTACTCTGACTCATTTTTGCTTAACTTATTTCCAGTATTTAAGACAGTATTTATTTATTGGAATATTTACTTTCACTAAATGAATCGTAACTAGTTTTTTGATTTCTATTGTAAGTCCTTAATGTCAATTCAAAGTTTTATTTAAAACAATAAGAACTTTATTCAATAACTTATATATGTACAATGTAACTTACAACATTTCATAAATACTATCAAACATAAGATATTTCCTAAGCTTCTATGGCACCTGTAAAAAAATCAATTATAAATATTTCTTTAGTTTATTTAATGCAGAAACAAAAAAAATTCATATTATTTTAAAATATTTTTAAATATATATTTTAAGTATATTAAAGTAAATAAATTAACGAAACAAATTACTGGTACGTAAAAAAATAGTCTAATATTCAACGGAATATTTTTTTAAAACTGCCAAATAAAACTTACTTGTTAATAATGTTTATATCCACCATAACCTCCAGCATTAAATCCATAGCTGGAATATTCAGCATGAGGTCCTTTAACAGAGACATCGACATAGCTATGGGGTCCTTTGTAGCCGTAACTGAATGGGCCGAAGTGATAACCGTGTCCATATCCTCCATGACCATAAACACCATGTCCATAGCCACCGTATCCATATCCATGTCCATAGCCTCCATGCCCGTATCCATGACCATAACCACCATATCCATGGCCAAAGCCTCCAATTCCATAACCAATATGGCCACT
>JAFIDM010105741.1:0-17507 GCA_023159025.1 Thereuonema tuberculata | reverse complement strand
AGATTCTGATGACATCACAGTCAACTCACATCAGCTGCAAAAACCATAGAACACTTTCTACGTGAAGTAGTTCCGTAATTAGAATCTGTATTAGGATTAGTTGATGATAGACCACTCATGTATTTAACTAAACACAATTTTATTACGTCAGGCTGAAGAAATACAGAAATATCAGTCTGAAAGCCGGATCCATATAAATATATTTTTAACATGTAAAAAACTATTTAAAAACATTTTGAAATTTTTAATTGGGTGTTGGGGTTATTTTAATAGTATAGAGTAAAAATAACAAAAGAAAATATTTTTTCACATAGGGGGAATTTGTGGAAAAAAATTTGGATTTTTAAATTTCTCCTTTTTTTTGAAAGGAAGTGAAAATAAATTCAATGAGAAAAATAACAAATATAACAGAATACGCAGACTTTGTTTGTTTGTTGGTCATGTGATACGCTCATTGTTATTATTAAAATTATAACGAGATTGATATGGAAACAGTGAGAAGACAAATCACACAAAAAATAAATAAATAACGACTGAAGATATTAGAGATACACTATTTACGTTAATTATGAAATCCTGTTATTAATTATTTATAGTTTAAAAAATGTAAATAGACATGTATACAGACTACTGCCGTAATGCTGAGTAAATGAAAAAGTTAAGATATTAAGAACATTAGTTATAGTTATTGATTTGAATATTGTAACTCCGTTGAGAATGGACTATAGAGAATGGCATGTGACAGGATTGAAATCTATAAATTTCATTGTAGAAATTACTTAATATTAATTAGTTTTATTAATTTATATTTTAATTGCTCTGCAAACTGTAAATGAAATTTTTTTTTATTTAGAATATATGATTGGTGTTGTAAAAATTAATTTATTGAGTGGAAATTTATTTAGCACCAGAGTAACTTCTCTAATAAATTAAAATTTTAGAAATATAAATATTATTTCTGCAATATGTAAAAATAGAAAATCAGAAATGTTGCGAATTAATTCGAAAAGTAAATATTTTAGATGTTTAAAATGTGAATTAATCAATTTTCGATGTCTGCACCATTAAAAATCTATTGAATCCGTTTTCCTTTCTTACTAATTACATCTGTACATATAATTGCATTCTCCCATTGGTCGGTTTACTATCCCTTTTACTATGTAAATGGCAACGCCTTATGCTAAATTCTCACAAGGGAATCCCTTGAAATTTTTATCATTTATTAAGGTCTTTAAGTAGTTGACGTATATCAAATTTCAGCTGCTCTTATGCACTGAAAGGGGGGGGTAAAAAAGAATGCTGAAATTACAAGAAAATCTTATGTGACGTCATCACTCTTTTCGAGCCACGCATGACGTCAGGCTTCTCCTGTTGCCGGGATCATCGTTCAAGATCAGAGACAAAACGCAAAGCAGCAAAATACATAATTTATAAAAAAAAATACCACTAAATTTAATTACTGTTTAATAAAAGCAATAATTGAAAACTATAAATAACTATAACTGTAAAATTATTGGCATATTTTAAATATAAATAGGAATAAAAATAACGACAATAAATCGACTAATAATTTTTAAAGAAAATGAAAACAAAGCTTAACGTGCGGCGAAATAAGTAATAAAATAAAGGAGTCCTCCCCATAATCTAATATCAGAAAGGCAATTTCTTCTTTTTCTCTTATTCAGCTGCGGATTTTCTTTTACTTTATTAATTTTTAAAGAATTTAGCAAAAAATAAAAGAATAGAAAATGTTTTAATTAAAAATGGAAATTACTTTAGTAAACTTGGAAACATTACTCCATGTAATTATACTAAGAATGTTTTGTATTTTAGTACAAGTATAAACTCGATGGGTTTATAATCCGAACTATATTCGAAAATATAACAATAATAAAAAATAATAGAGTAAAAAAACTATAGGTCTAGATGATGTGTCAACAATGGATTCAAAAATTTCCAAAAATTACTTTGCATGATCTTATATCTATTCTTGAATTTACAAATTATTTTATACTTTCGTTTTAAGAAGTTTTACTTTTTAGATTTATTTTTATTTCTGGCATTATGAGCACTATTTTTATTTTTTATTAAAAATATTTATTAATTTTTAAAAGTTGTACAGCACATACAAATAGGAAAAGTATGGTTTTTATCTAGTGGGATAGTAAATGTAATGAACTTAAAATTTAAAATAAAGAAAGTAAGAAGATTCAGTAATTTTCTTTTAAAAAATTTTGAGAAATATTTTCTACTAATTTCTGTAAGAATGATACTTACATAATGATGAATACTTAATAAACACTTAATTACTACTTCACTTTGGCTTCACCTCGGCAATATTTCGTTTTAATTAAAAAACTTTGTCTAGCCATAAACCAGCCATTCCTAAACACTAAAAACGAATGGAAAATACAAATCAAGAATTTAAAATAATACTTATGTTAACAAATGAGAACGTGAAACATCACGTGCATAAAAACTTAATTAACAATACCAAATAAATGATCAAATTACGATTCTTCGAAATTATTTTCTTGCCAAATCTCTTTTTTAATTTCTCAAATTTTAAAGTCTCTATATCTTGAAATAGTCAATATTGCTTTTTTAATTTCTCAAATTTTAAAGTCTCTATATCTTGAAATAGTCAATATTAAATCTGTATATCATTTTTTTCAAAAACTCTTCTCGTTATTTTCTTAGTGATCTTAAGTTCATCAATTCTCCCTTTCTTCCTTCTATCTTTGAAAGCTCGAAGATAAATGTGCCTGTACTTTACGCTTCACATATTTACCTATCCTCTTCATTAATATTGAGTACTCCATCAACAGATGACAATTTCTTGAAAATTCTTGAAATGTAGAATAAAACCTTCACCTTAATCCATTATGGAATAAATTAACTCTCCTTAAAATGTTATGTAATTAACGGCATTTTAAGGAGGATGAATACTTAAATTTAATCACTGTAATTGTGATAAAAATGTGAGGTATCAAAATGCTTAAACATATTTTCAATTTACGCCATGAACATTGAATTAAATTTATCTTTTACTTTATCTTTTTTAAGTAAAATTACTTTCTTTTAAAATGTAAATGTGGCTACACTTTTTGTTGAATAATAGCGTCTAATCTCGTGCTGTTGCGCTCTTATTATAATTTGAATATCAAGAGTCAGATGCAGTGGCGTACCAACGCCTTTGGGGGCCCGGGGCGGGAGTTCCATTATTCCACAACCAAAAAAAAAACCGGAATCTCCAATTCAACAACCAAAAAAGAAAAAAAAAAGGAAATACTTCTTGGGTGGATGGGGCCCCTAGGCTGACTGGTGGGGCCCCCTAGGCTTGCTTTTACAACCAAAAAAAAAAAAAGGAAATCTTGCTTTTACAACCAAAAAAAAAGGAAATAAGCTGGCTGGCGGACCGCCCCCTCCCCCCTTGGTACGCTACTGGTCAGATGGCAATGTATAACTTTGCCTGTTTTATGTGTATTTTTCCTGATGGAAGCCAATCTAGTTTTACTATTGTATTAGCAGTATATTAAATGTTTTGCATGGAAACATTTGTTTCTCCTACATAATTTCACTGCAGAGAAACACTGTTCTATCAGGTAATGGGCCAAATTACACGTAATTCCAGAAGAATCAGGCGAAATATTTTTGAATTGTTGTTGGCATTTAAACTTGGCTATGGTACTCGATTTTTAATTCAAAAACTAAACAACGATAACTATCAAGTTTGGAAGTTTCAACTTGAGATGCTTTTTATTAAGGACGATTTACGGACGTCATAAATCACTCCAAGCCAGGAGTTATCACAGAAGCTTGGCGAAATAAGGATATGAAAGCCAGAGCTACAATAGGCCTACTGTTGAGGGCAATCAACTGCTTCTTATACGAAAGGCAAATAAGGCAAGAGAAGTCTAGTATTTTCCTCAAGCATATCAAAAAACTCAACGCTCTTCACAAAGATATGTCTTTGAAAAAACCTTTGTCGGAAGCGTTTATTAAGTGATAGCGGAATGGAAGAACACATAAATAACATATTAACAACTGTTGATCAATTTATTGGATTAGTCGATGAAATGGCTGAGAGTATGGTAGTTGCGTTACTTCTCGGCAGTTTACCTGACTCTTATGAAATATTAATTACAGCATTAGAAACTCGTCCTGAAGCGGATTTAACAATTGAACTTGTTAAAGGAAAAATATCGATGAAGCCAAGTGTAGATGTGAATCGTAATTGTTTGAAACAAAGTTAGACAATGGCATTAAAAGTTCATCATAATAATACTAAGTCTAAGAGAAACTGTTTTTATTGCAACAAGCCATTTAAAGAGAGACTGTAAAAAATTGCTATCTGATCGTCAGAAGGGAGTGTTTGAAAAGACTAATATATCATTAAATAAAGGAAATAAGAATAGTATAATATAATATATAAAATATAATGTATAATAATGTATAATGTATAATATACCAGTAATATGTAATATATATAATAAAAGCTACTATGGAATCTTCCTCATCTCGCTATACATAGGTTCAGGTGCCACTTACCACATGACAAACAATTATCACTTTTTTAGAGAATTTCAGACAATTGATGAATTAGTACAAATGTCATATGGGCAAACACTTAAAGCTACAGGTAAGGGCAGTGGTTTCTTACAATGCAAAAATTCACAAGACTGTTTTCAGAAAGTATCAATGAAGGAGGTACTCTATGTTCGAAAGTTAAATAGAAGTTTATTATCTTTTAGAGCTTTAGTTCAACGAGACATGAATATCTTATTTAATTCTAAAGGCTGTTCCACAACTTTCAAGAACAGTGTAATTGCAACTTCTTGAATAATGACCTGTATATACTGAACTTCAAACATTCAGCATTGTTTACAACACACAAGAAAAGCAGTGAATGTTCACATTTATGGCATAAACGACTGGATCATCGTGATTTCAATGCAATCAAAAACATTGAAAGAAAAACCTTGCAGCGTGGATTCAAATTGTCAAATGCAATCATCAAGTATTTTGTGAAAGCTGTTTAAAATAAAAAATGTCACGTTTTCCTTTTCCAAAAGAAACCAAACAACAGTCACAGCATGTTATGGACTTGATTCACTCTGATCTACGTGGCCCTATGCAAACAAAAACACCAAGCAATAACAGTTATCTTTTGACTTTTATAGATGATTACAGCAGATATTGTACTATATTTCTTCTAAAGCAAAGGAATGAAGTTTTGGGTAATTTTCATGAAAAACAAATTAAAACTACAAATCAAAACTACAAACATGTAGCTGTCATGAAAAACAAATTTGGCAGGAAACCTAAGATTCTTCGCTCAGATAATGAAGGCGAATACAGAATTACGAAAATTTCAACATTACCTAAAACAGGAAGGTATTATAGCTCAAACAGCTGCCTTGTATACACCTGAGCAAAATGGCGTTTCTGAACGGAAAAATCGCTACCTTATGGAAATGACAAGATGTCTATTATCTCTTGCACAGCGACCAAATTCCTACTGGGGAGAAGGGGTACATACTGCCTTCACAACCGATTACCACCCAAAGTAACTGGAACAACTCCTTACCATCGATGGGAAAGAAAAGCTCCCAATTTATTACATCTTAGAACATTTGGATGTCCTCCTTATGCCTTCATACCAAATAATAAGAGAAAAGTCAGGATTTCTGTGAGATTTATCATGGTTGGATATGCTGAAGGTACAAAAGCTTATCGCCTCTTAAGCCCATTGCACATGGATCCGAAAATCGGATGGTCGGATCCACGAATCGGACGTATTTTCTTTCACATAGCCACGAAACATCGCCTATACGAACGATATGAATGCTACATGTCATACAGACTACGTCGGAGAGAGTTTCGTGGCCTTTCAAATCGTTCAAATCGTTCGTATAGCCGACATTCTGTGGCTATGTGAAAGAGAATACGTCCGATTTGCGGATCCGACCATCCAATTTTCGGATCCATATGCAATGGACTTTAGAGCAACGTACCAATTACATTACAATAAGTAGGGATATTTATTTTGATGAGACATTCATGAATGCTGCAAAAATAGATTTCCATTCAGATGAAAAAGACTCATCGAATGGAGAAGTAGAGGTAATCCTTGGACAGTCTAGTATTCCCAAGAATGTAGAAGAAATTGCACCTTCACTTCGACGCTCTCAAAGATCTACTGCAGGGAACCTTCCTGAAAGACTGATTGAAGTTATGATTGTCAATACTATGATCTTGGAGGATATGGAACCGAAAACAAGAAAAGGAGCCATCAGCAGATCTGTTGCTCATCGATGGATTTCTGCAATGGATGAAGAAATGAATAATCTTCATGAAAATAAAACTTGAGATCTTGTAGAACTGTCAAAAGATAGAAAAGCAATCGGATACAAATGGACTTTTAAACTTAAAAGAAATGCAAATGGGAAAATTTGTAGATATAAAGCACGCCTAGTCGCAAAAGGTGTTTCGCAAATATATGGTGAAGATTATGATGAAGTTTTTGCAGCAGTCATAAAGCAAACAACTTTACGAATTCTGCTTACTGTTGCCGGTCACCAAAACTTAGAAGTGTATCATTATGACATTAGAACAGCTTTTCTCAATGGCGATATCCAAGAAGAATTATATATGAAACAACCTGACGGTTATAAAGATGAGCTTCATCCGGAATTAGTATGTAAACTGAAGAAAAGCTTATACGGACTCAAACAATTTGCGCTTCCATGGAAAACAAAGTTAAGTAGCATATTACTAAATCATGGCTTCACAAGAAGCAACACAGATCAATGCCTATATTCAAAGATAATAGATGAAAGACGGATTTTCTTGCTCTATATGTTATAGATATTATCATGGCAGGTAAAAATAGTGATGATTTAGGTAGCTGGGTTATTAACACAAGAAGTACACATTACTTGTCTTGGAGACTTGAAATATTATCTTGGAATTCAAGCGGACCGCCATGAAAAGGGAATTTTCCACATTCCTCAAAAGATATATATTCAAAAACTATTGAAAAAATACAAGATGGAAAATGCTAAACCATCAAGAATTCCTTTAGATCCAGGGTATGGAAAATTAACTTTGAAAAATGGGCTTTTTTGGAATAAAGAACTTTACAGGGGTCCAATATGTGCTTTATTATACTTAAGGGTAAACACAAGACCAGACATTTCATTTTCTACTTCAATACTTGTAAGAAAAGTATGTAATCCCTCTGAAGCAGATTGGACTGAGGCTAAACGGATTTTAAGGTATTTAAAAGGCATACAAGATTTGAAATTAATACTAGGAAACTCACGAGACTCCGTAAACAATCGATTTATTGGATATGCTGATTCCGACTGGGGCGGAGATATTACTCATTGCAAATCAAATACAGCTTACATACTTCAAGTTTTAGTAGCTACAGTATCTTGGTGTAATCGTAAATAGCTGTGTGTGACTTTAAGAAGCTGAATTTGTTGCTCAATCAGAAGCTGCCAGGAAGCAATGTGGTTAAATAAATTGCTTATTTAAGACTTACTGTGACTCACTGATGATGGCTCGCTAGCGAGCGAAACTAGTTTGGTCTTTTAAATGTTTTAAATGTTTTAATTTTAAATTTTAAAATAAATTACTGGATGACTTCCATCTTAAAAATAAAAGATGTCCACTTACGTTTGATGACAATCAAAGCTATCGAAAGTTACTGAATTCCGAAAACATAAGTCGTAGATCGAAACACATAGATACAAGATATCACTTTGCACGTGAACTGTTGAAAACTGAACAAATCAAATTCAAGTAATGTCCCTCAGAAGAAATGCTAACGGAATTATTAACAAAGCCACTGCAACAAATGAAGGTTAATAAATTAATAACACTGATAAAACTTTTATAAACTTTCAAACGAGTAATCATTGAGAGGGAGTGTTGAATAACAATGTTTAATCTGACGCTGTAGTGCTCTAACTATAACTTGAATATCAAGAGTCAGATGGCGTTGTATAACCTTGCCTGTCTTATGTGGGGTTTTTTTCCTGATGGGGAGCCAATCTGGCTGTACTATTGTATTAGTAGTATATTAAATGTTTTGTGTGGAAACATGTTCTCCTACATATTTTCACTGGGGAAAAACACTGTTCTATCACTTTTCAGTTGAGTTTATACTCGTACTAAAATCCAAAACATTATTATTACAATTACATGTAGCAATGTTTCCCAAGTTTACGAATTTCCATTAGTAATTTCCATTTTTAATTAAAAAAATATCTATTCCTTTATGTTTTGCTAAATTCTTTAATTTATTATTCGATTTATTGTTATTAATTTTTTTATATTTATATTTATATAATATGCCAATAGCGTACAGTTACTATTACATAAATTGAATAGTTTTTATTCAATTTTTTAATTGTCGTATTATATTTTCGCTATTTTATTGTTTGTTTTGATTCTTTATTTGTTTTTGTTTAAAAGTGCTTTCTCTTAATATACAAATGTGGCCACACTTTTCAATTATTGCTTTTATTTTATAAACAGTAATTAAATTTAGTGTCTTTTTAAAAATTAGGTATTTTCCTGCGTTGCGTTTTGTCTCTGGCCTTGAACGATTTGCCGGCAGCGGGAGAAGCCTGAACTCACGCTTGGCTCGAAAAGAGTGATAAAGTCACATCACTATTTCTTGTAACTTTAAGAATGTTTTAACCCCCTTTCAGTGCGTAACAACAGCTCAAATTTGGTATACGTCAACTACTTACGGTCCTTAATAAATGATAAAAATTTCAAGGGATGTTTCGACCTGACAAACCTACCATTCCCTTATTAGTCTGATGATGACTTCTGCAGTCTAGAGGTCGAACCTCGCAAACAAAGTTTTATATGTTTGAATATTTCAGCTAATCTGTGATTTCTAAGTTAAGTGTGTTAAAATCGTCACTAAACCACTAACTGACATTGTTGACAACTTTCAGTAAGGACGTTCATAGAAACGACTGATGCTAAACTGTCGTGGTAAGAGTACATTGTAAGAGAAGGTTTATTAAAAAGAAGAGAGTTAACAAGCCCAAATAAAATTTCAGTGACTAAAACTTCAGTAACTACTAGCACAATCACCAACTTCACAACACATTACAGAGAGAAGTATTAGATCAGTGTATTAGAAGTATTAGATCTATTATCTTGTAAATCAGGGCTGCTGTCACTAGCAAAATACAAAATGATTTAAAGTATTCCCTTGCCTTCAGGAAACTTGACAAATCCACACACCCACATAAAAGACAATCCACAGTTACATCCTCTGATGTAACTGTAAAAGATGAGCTATCACTAGAAAAAACAACTTGTGGATTTGGTATTACAAAATAGGTTAGGGAACCTTCACAAACGCTGACATGTCAGTGAATCATCTTCTTAGTGTTAAGGAGATCATCACTAAGGAGCACCTGCAATATAGAGATTAAATATAAGATTAATTGCCATTATGAAACGTGATCCCAGCTTTCCAGAGTTTCTCTCTGTTCATTGCATTATTCATCGTGAACACCTGACAGCCAGAGTCTTTAAGTTAGAAGATGTTATGAAACTTATTCTTTTAATTTCGTATTCTTAAACGGGAATACCAACACTACAAAAAATTATTGAAAAGTGGAAGTAGATGATAAACTCAGAGCTGTTTCTTTCTATTGCCTTGTAAAGGGCTGTCAACTTGCAATATCTTCAGTAGGTCTTGAAGAAAAGAAAAGATTGTATCCTCAACTGGATTGTGATGAATGGATGCAGGATCCATCATTACTGAGACTTTCCCAATTTTCAACATAACATACTGCTGTGTGTCACTGTACTCTTTTCTGGTGAAGTATTATACAATCCTTACAACTCATCATTTTTTTTTTCTTACAACTCATCATTTCAATCTTTTCATTTTGATGCTTTTGTAGCAT
This sequence comes from Thereuonema tuberculata, assembly GCA_023159025.1. NCBI lineage: Eukaryota > Metazoa > Arthropoda > Chilopoda > Scutigeromorpha > Scutigeridae > Thereuonema > Thereuonema tuberculata. The sequence continues at coordinate 7,557 of JAFIDM010105741.1, read as the reverse complement.
TATTTGATTTGTTTCCATAGTTCATTATTGCATATTTCGATCAAGAAACTAAAAATCCTAACGAACAGTTTACATTTTAAAACCATTTTGTATATTAAACGTACTTGTGATTAATGAAACTAATACAAATTAACAGTTTAAAAATACCTTCATGAATATGCATGTATTTAAATATCATTATGTAAATATAGAATTTTTTATTTTTGTATGTTTTCTCTATTTTTGTATGTTTCATCTCTTGTGGCTAGCAAAAATCTGAAGTTTATCATATGTGATTCGTATTTTAAGTAAGTTAAGCTACTCTGACTTATATACTTAAAAATGTAGAAATACTTTTATTAGAAAGAGTGAGTTCTCTTAAAAGCATGAATGTCTAGTGGAGGTGACAGATAAGACTAAAGACAAAAGGATGAGTCAACTGCTCTAGACGACTACATGTATAATATGAAATTTTTATAAAGACATTTTTTTGTGATTTATAGTTTAAATAAACAATGGGTTTTGGAAAATACTAGAAATTAGTAAATTTTGGTTTTACTAAAGAAATTAAGAAATTATTATTTTTTTTCCGATTTTAGATATCTGATTAAAAACAGTTATTTATTTTCTATTGAATTGAAGAAAATAAAGGAATAACGGAAATTGTTTTCTTACCTTATATGGAAATGCAATTGTTTGATTTCGAGGATTTGCATATCTTAATTTCAATCTGAAAAATATGCCAATTGGCTTGAAACGTGCCACACAATCTACAAATGAAAGCAAAAATACTATTAATCTTCGTTCACCAATTTTTACATTTCTTATTTATTGTTTGTATGTTTTGCACCTTTGTTAGCCACCAAAAGTATCGTTGATTGATAATAACATTCAACGTCATTTTCGGATCACTTTTGGCGTATTTAATTATTTTTGAAAGTTGTACTTTCCGTTAAGAAGAAAAAACACTTAGCAGAATTTTTCCCTTGAACACAAGAATTTTCAACTCATGAGCAATGCAATGAATTATCCCTATATAACAATATTTTCGGATCTTTTATTAGAGTAAATACATCGAATTCATCGTCAAAATCACAGAAATTGGCAGCCGATGTGAGCCATCTTGAAATAAGTAAAGAACCAGAAGGCTGATGGGAGTTTTCTAATTGAAAAATGACTTAGCAGCAGAAATAAGTAAAGAACCAGAAGGCTGATGGGAGTTTTCTAATTGAAAAATGACTTAGCAGAAGAAATCAGTAAAGAACCAGAAGGCTGATGGGAGTTTTCTAATTGAGAAAAGACTTAGCAGAAGAAATAATTAAAGAACCAGAAGGCTGATGGGAGTTTTCTAATTGAGAAATGACTTAGCAGAAGAAATCAGTAAAGAACCAGAAGGCTGGTGGGAGTTTTCTAATTGAGAAATGACTTAACAGAAGAAATAAGTAAAGAACCCAGAAGGCTGATGGGAGATTTCTAATTGAGAAATGACTTAGCAGAAGAAATAAGTAAAGAACCAGAAGGCTGATGGGAGTTTTCTAATTGAGAAATGACTTAGCAGAAGAAATCAGTAAAGAACCAGAAGGCTGGTGGGAGTTTTCTAATTGAGAAATGACTTAACAGAAGAAATAAGTAAAGAACCCAGAAGGCTGATGGGAGATTTCTAATTGAGAAGTGACTTAGCAGAAGAAATAAGTAAAGAACCCAGAAGGCTGATGGGAGTTTTCTAATTGAGAAATGACTTAGCAGAAGAAATTTGGGCAGACAAATTTTAATGATTTCATAGCGATTTAGCAACCAATGAATGTCTGGTGCACAGAATACGTAGGCTAAAGGGAGCTTTGAACAATCCTTCACGCTAACTTAAGCTTAGGGCCCAACTCCCTAAAACTTTTTCTTTTCTGAATTATCTGTGGAATTACTGCCAAAATAATCATTTTCATTCGACTTTCCATTTCTATTACTATCTCATTATTGTTTGTGTTTTAAAAAGTATTTCTGTAATCCCTTCGATTAGAGTAATCTCTTGCAAAAAAAATAAAGAAAGCTACTTCACTGTTACTTCCTTATTACTTCACTGGCGCATATGATAGCTAAAGTACATTTTGTACTTTAACATATTTAGTATTCACTACTGCATTAGAAACTTAATCAAAAGCTATGTAGAAATTAAAAGAATCTCTTTCGATTTAGGATTTGAACGGGACCTTCAAGTACTGAAGCCTTTTTTTACGCGTATTATACAGATCTGAAGACTTAACAAATGGTCATTAACAGCCGGAAGAAGAGAAAGACAAGAATAATGGGACAAGCAAAAGAAATGGGATTCGAATTCCCGAATTTAAAATCAAGTTAGATTGCTCAGCTAAACCTGATATAACAATAAAGATCAAACAAATCAAAGAAGTTGGAAAATCCTTGAGGAAAATTTGTTCAATTTTAATGATAGCCTCTACAAAAAGATTTAAGAGTAATACGATAGTTAAAAGATATGACAGATAAAAACATAGACACTTACGTTGTGTAAAGGAAAGACAAATTCCAGTTTCATGCCATGTTTTCAAATGCGGAACTTCTGTTAAGTTATGAAACACTCCACACTAAAAATATTGGAAGAAAAGTATGAAATACTAAAAAGTTAATTTAGTATTTGGTATTAAATTAAAAAATAATAAAAGCAAAATTAATGATTCCAATTTCGATATTTTAAAGAAATGTTTCAATAAAATATTTCATTTCATAAACAATGGAATTTTTTTTATAACATATTATATTGAACATGTTTTGCTTACATGTTTTGAATACATCTATCAGACATTGAAACTTTGGTAAAAATTACTTAAATTTACAGTATGAAGGTCACAGTATTCTTCATATTGCAAATTAGTGATCTCTCAGAATATTGAAATTAGACATCTATACTGATAACGAGTTGGTCCTCCTGTAGCGTTGATCGTAGCCTTAATTTTTCTAGGCATAGATTCTATAAGGTGTTGGAACCGTACGGCAGGATTATTGGCCCATTTTTACAGAAGAGCAGCCCTTAGTGATTCACATTGGTTGGTCGCGTTTCTAGGTTTTAATGAATCTTTCCACCTCGTCCCACAAAAGCTCGATGGGGTTGAAATCAGGTGACTTAGCTGGCCAATAAAACAAATGGAAATCAGAGTCATATCCACTGAACCAATCGGAAACCAATCGAGCAGATGACACAGTGCATTGTCCTGGTGAAAGTGTCCATCTGCTTTGGGAACACTGATCTTCACAGCTTCCGGAATACTGGAACCGGATCTTCTTGCTCCCACGATCATGTCTCGTTCGAAGTCATTTAAATCTTTTCTCTTACCCATGTTCTGACGAACTATATACAGTTCTCTTGATATCGAGCATGTCTTTTATGCACTATTGATTGCTGTACATCACCGTACGTCAAGTTAGAGTGAGAGGTGTAAAGTGGTTACGCAGTGAATATGCTTGGTTGGGATTTGTGAGCAAATTTCTGATCGGTCATTTTCTTCGACAAAATCCATCCAACTAGACATGTTACTTGTAGAGTAACCGCAACTCATTCCCGAAACATGGTGCAAAGTTTCGTCATTCCGCACCTTCAGCAATGGCCGCCCTAAACTGTTGACTGTTATAATATATTATAGCAATTAATAATAACAATAATACACTCTTTACCAAAAAAAAACGAGGACCTAGAAGGAGTTGACGATTGTAATGAAATTTCCTATGCAAAGACATTGGGACCGCCCATGCAAATGATTAAACTTTGGTGTCCAATGAATGAATAGCGAGAGCTACAGCGCATCGGAACTGCGCACTCAGCAGGTGTATAAAAGAAGCGATTCTCAATCTGATGGTCAAAATTTCTGTTGCATTGCGAGTTAGGATACCTTTCAACGACTGAAGAAATGCCTCGCCGCACGATTCGAGCTCATTACGTGCAACTGTCAGAGTTTGACTGAGGTCGTATCATTGGATTGAAAGAGGCAGGTTGGGCAAATTGGAGAATCGCGCATTATATCGGTCGAAGTGCTGCGGCGATTAGAAGATGCTAGCAGGAATGGGTGGACAATGGCAGATTTCAGTGTCATGAAGATAGCGGTCGCCCTAGGGCCACAGCAGAGCGGGAGGATAGAGTGACTGTCAGATCAGCTGTCACAGCGCCTGAATCATCGTTATCAACCATCAAACGTGCGACCCGCACACGAGTGTCCACCATGACCATTCACAGACGGCTGAGAGAGCGACATCTACGCTCGTACCGTCCGCTACGCCACCTGCCAATCACGTCTGCACACCGTCGGGACAGATTACAGTGGTGCTTGGCTCGATCCGGTTGGAATGATGCTGACTGGGGACGTATAGTGTTTAGCGACGAATCCCGCTTCCAACTGTGTCCTGACGATCGTCGCAGACGTGTCTTGCGACGCCCAGGGCAGCGTGTCGATCGTGCTTTCAGTATTGCACGCCAAACACGCCCTCAACCAGGGGTTATGGTCTGGAGTGCCATTTCCCTTGATAGCCGGACCCCTTTGGTCGTCATTAGCGGCACACGTACAGCACAGCGGTACGTCGACTACATGCTGAGACCTGTTTTGCTACCCTTCCTTTTGCAGTACCCTGGCCTTATTTTTCAGAAGATAATGCCACACCACATACGGCACGTGTTGCTATGACCTGTCTTGCAGCTTGAGAAACACTTCCTTGGCCAGCCAGATCCCCAGATCTCTCTCCAATCGAGCATGTCTGGGATATAATGGCAAGGCAACTGCATCCACCAGGGAATGTGGATGACCTAGCCCTACAATTGGAACAAATTTGGCAAGAAATATCGCAGGAGACATCAGGGAGCTTTATCACTCTATACCACGTCGTGTGGCGGCTTGCATTCAGGGTAGAGGTGGGTCAACACCTTATTGAACTCGTAACTCTGAAATAAATCATTTAATTTGTCTGAAAGTTTAATCATTTTCTATTCTGTACATAATCTTCCTCTCCACCAATTTTTGTCTCCATCGGACAACTCCTTTTAGGGTCGTCGTTTTTTTTTTGTTAATGAGTGTAATTTTCTTCAGTATAGCATAGAATCAGTATAAACTATTTCATCCCGCAATTGCTGGAAATAACATCTATCTATTAGTACTGTTTGCAATAGATTTCGCACATCGATTTTATCAATAATTGTTCCTGTATTTATATCCCTATTGGCATCAAAGGTGCTACCCTGCATCACTATGCCGTAGGTATTTCACTGCTTGACTTGAGGTTTGTTTATCGGCAGGAACTGGTGCTTCGCTACTTGACTTGGTATTTGTTTATCATTTCAGAGCTGTTTGTCAAAATTAGGAACCGTTTTTTTTTATATAAACTTTATATATTTTCATTTAAAAGCAAAAAAAAAAACAAGAGCAGCACAAGAATAAACAAAACAAAAGGAAACCCTTCTGTGTTGCCCTTGTTTTTTTTTTGCTTAAAAAAATTTTACAGCACGTTAATTGTTTTGTTTACCCTTATATTTTCATTTCTTATCTGCTTTGATGGGCGCAATATTTCACTATGGTAGTATATTTACATAACAATAAGAAACATACACGCACATGAAAAATGGAATCACTGTTCTGTTTTTTTGGAATTTCGACACCGGGAATCCAGAACAGATTTTTCATGCTTCCTAGCCTTCATCAGCTGGATTCTCCCAGAATCTAACAGTCATTGATCCCAAGAAACATATAAAGGAAACAAAATTCAACAAAATAATGGCCCTTGATTACAAAGGAAACAACAATATATAAAATAAGAATGAAAAACGGCAGAAATACCCGCTAATAACAACTTAGCCTGTGAAGCATTAAATTATACACAGAATATATTTAACTACAAGTTTAACGTGCGGAAATTAATTTACATTACAATAAGAAACATAAACGCATAAGAAAAAAGAATCATTGATCTGTTTTTTTGAATTTCGATAACGGAATCCAGAACAGCTGTTTCGTGCTTCCTAGCCTTCATCAGGTTTTATGTGTTTCTTGGGATCACTGACTGTAAGATACGGGGCGAATCCAGCTGATGAAAGCTAGGAAGCAGGAAGCAGCTGTTCTGGATTCCCGGTATCGAAATTCTTGTGTGTGTACGTTTCTTATTGTAATGTAAATTAATTTTTACACGTTAACGTTGTAGTTAGATCAATTATTTTGTAAACAAAATACCAAGTGATCCGATTTCGTATTTTCATTCATTGAAACCAGAGACCATTGAAGTTGTCACGATGGTCAAGCTTTCCGTTATCATTCGTGTTCTATTTCTACGGGGTTCCTCCGCCCTTGCTTCTTCACGGGAAACCTGATTGGCTACATTTTTCTATATATTTTTGTGTTGCACTGTGATCACTTATTCCCCATCGATGTCCAGTCATCATTCTGGACGAATTGTAGAAGGAAACGATTTTAATTGTGAATAATTTACTTTTACTTAAGTGTGAAGACTTTCTGTGTAACTTTAATTTTATTAAATAACATGTTTTTAACTTTGATTTAATTTTTAGTTAATTTTAAAAATAAAAGCTAGAAGATATAGAAATTTACTTACCGGTGAAGTAAAGATAATGAAATTTTTTTTCCAGAGATCATGAATTGTATTTCCTTCATTAGTTTTGCTTTCCTCTATTTCTTCATGTCCTACATTTGTAAGTATTTTGTTTTTGTGGTTAAAATCTTTGTAATATTGTTTATAATTCAGTGGAGTTGTTGGGCATATTGTTATAATAGGCAGTGTAATGTTAATGTCAGTTGCCATAGTTACAGTGGTTGTTGGCTTTGCATCAATGTAATCTATAATCAACTGACTTATTTGATAAATAGACAACGAAGTCATAAAACCAATAATAAAAACCCAAAATGCTTTTTGGAGTTTGGTTGATTTTGGAGAAGATAGTCTGTCCAATCCAACTGTATTCAACTTTAGCGTTGAACAATTTGGAGAATGGCTTACATGCTTCTGATTATTTCTTCTTTTCTTAAGCAGTGATCTATTAGTAAATTTCGACTGGATCTGAAAAAAAATGTGGAGAGGAGTGTTATGTTACTTAATATCTGTGGTTAATGCCGTTTGAAATAATAATAATAATAATAATTTGAATACGTGCTGTGATAGTAAAGAATAACTGCAAGTACGAGCAACAATTGAAAAGCCATCACGTTGGAAATTGTTCTGTTACCTGACAAAGGCAGTTAGTGATTTAAAGATATCGAAAAGATGACGTGTGGGTTTGGAGAATATGAAATGTGCCAAAATTTATCTAACCAATTTTCCATATATAAATTAATGTGTCCACCAGTAAATATTCAATAAAGTGAATCCAAGATGCAACTGAATTTGATAATTATTCAGTTAAATAAAGGTAATAAGCAGAGCAGCACAGAAGCAAGATCTGTTTATTTACAATCTCTCTGGTTACCAGACAACACAGCATTTCTTCAGTCAATTATCCAAGTGCAACGAAAGGTGAATAGCAATCATATCATCAAGAATTTCAAGGAGCAGCTAAAGATTGGTTAAGCAGTTTTCAGATTA
>JAFIDM010105740.1:0-17523 GCA_023159025.1 Thereuonema tuberculata | reverse complement strand
AAATTACCTTCTTCTGGCATAGTTGCTGTCAATTCTTGGGAGGGAAGGCTACGACCAATTTCATTTTCTGCAAATACTCGAATAACATAAGTAGCTGATGGTTTTAATCCTCTGATTTCAGTTTTATTTTGATTCCTGTTGACTATTTGAATAAATGTTGAATTATCCCATTTATCTAAAAAATAAATTGTCAGTTACAACAAAATGTAATCTAAAATAAATTAAATAGAAATGCTGAAATAGATAATTACTTGAAAATATTGCTATGCCCTTACTAAATATGTTAAACTATATCAGAATTATAAAGCAAATAGTTGTTTTTGATTCAAATAAAAGAAATACAACTTAATCAAAACAATTATAATCGATTTGCTGGTAACTTCATTTGTAAACAACAGTTTGTTATTTGTATTAAAATAAATATGTAATAAAATTTATCTGATATCTATCAAACAATTTCCATTAAAAATCAAGCTAAATTTATGGAAAGGCTTGAATAATATTTTCAAAGGATATCTATCACAATAGATTTGTTTACATTCATGTAATTGTTAAGTTACCCTTCACTTCTCTGGAATCTTAAGCGAACGTATCAGCGAAGTTATAATAAATTCCGTAGTTTTGCGTTATCTTAAGTTAATTTATTGCTGTTTCTTAACTTACTTTATATAAAATACTTCACATATATTGTTGAATTTTTGTTGGGAGCGCTTTATTTTGCAGCTTATTAACTTGGCTATCAAACTAGCATTATGTATTAAGATACTTATAGCAGGAATTCTCAATGAAATTAGTTCTGTTTTCTAGCTTAAAGATCAGAAATTATTATTTCTCTTATTACAGATACACATCTACGTATACATTTAACATATTTATATATATAAATTACACTGTCCTCCAAAATGATTTTTACAAAGAAATTAATTAATGTGGAGTCCACAGTTAGTCCGAGTTAGACTTCTGTGTAGGTACTGAAATTTGTCCTTCATTCTTTGATTTCATCAGTTTAGAGCACACCTAGATGTACGGCGCTAGACAACAATTTATCATAGCGTTCAAGCAATTAGATTGTACTGTATGTAGTATTCAGATGGGAGTACTATTGTTCTTGGTTTCGCCGAAATAGTGTTTGACATTGCTTGGACAATTCAGGACAATAACCTTTACTTGTTCTACAAAAGTCAGGAGAAGAATTCTGGAAGGTCCAAATGGATTTTGTAAAGAATAATTTAAAAAAATATTTGTTAGCAGTGTCTTTCAGTAATCCATCTGGACCTTTCATACTCATTGAAAAGGTGGCTGTTTCAAGAAAAGAGTTTTGTATCGGACGTTCTAGTGTCCACTGAAGATCCTGATTTGTACGCATGGGATGCTGCAAGGATCCTGATATGAATCTATATTTCGATGTGCCATTGGCCATCATAGTAAGATTAATATCGTTAACAATATTATAATTAGATGAATTGTGTTTAATACTAAATACTTTAATTTTGCTTTTTAGCATAAATGATTATTAAATGAAATTAATTCGTGATAATAATTAACGAGTTTGTGTATGATTATGGAAAGAATAAGTTTTTTTAAAGAAATTTTAAATGTAAAAAAACAGAAAACCTACTTGCATGTAACTTATAATTTATTTTAAACTGTGTCACTGGAGAGTTTTCTTCTGGAGGAATTGTCCATCCGATGGCAATAGTTTTGTTTCTAATTTCAAGAATTTTCAGATCTGTTGGTGATTGTGGAACATCTAAACGAATATAATCAAAAAATTCAAAGAATTGATCAAATCTAAAATTATAAATATAAATAAATAATACTAATTGCGAATGACAAGTTATTTTTTGCCAAAAAGCAGTTTAATATATATTCCTTGTATATCGAAAGACTGGTCAAACCTAAAATTAGCCAAGGATTAAAAAAGTCTATCAAATTGTCTATCAAGGATCAAACAAAGAATATGAATAAAGTACCTCTACTATTTGGACCTTAGTTTTAAAATTAGCCAGATAGAAAAGGAGTGAATGTAGGATTTTTGACACCACTTGTCGGTACATCTTTCGGAAAGATACATCATTATACGTAGATATTTGAGTCAAATTAGTAACCCCTGTCAATTGTTAATCATCTTTACTTCACTGCTCTTTATCTTTGTTCGACAATAACAAATTCATAAAATTATAATAAAATAGTTTATACTTTTTTGGGAATAGGATCTTGAAGAAGTCATGATTTAATTAAAAAGAGAAAAAGTGCAATTGTCTTACCTTTTACAATTACTGTGAAGATTTTTTCACTTTTTCCAAACTGATTGCTGGTAAGACACACGTACTCTCTAGAATGTTTAATTTGGACATCCACAATAGTTAATGATGATCCTGATTTCTTGCTGTCAGTTGATGTAAAAATGTGGTATCTAAAATTAAATTTATTGTTAAAAATTCAAGATCTACTAAAATGGCTTTCCAGATACAAAGAAAAATACCTATTTTGTATTAAAGGATTTAAGGGAAATGATGAAATGAAAAGCTTAAATGTTATTCCATTCGTTATATGATAATTTGTTAAATACTCCATAAAATTACATATAAGAACTTAATCGAATACTCCCACAATTAGCAGTTTAATTTGTGTATTGAGGTCATCATACAGAATGTTTTTTTAAGTAGATGAATGGAAAACTTAATATATATTCTTTCAAAAAAGCAAAACAAAAACAGAATTACTCATATATTCAACCAATATACTTCCCATCTAAATATTTTATTAAAGCCCAGTCCAACTTTCAATTAAGCCCTCTCTCACCTTACGATACGGTAGGTATTTAATAAAGGTTTGTGTTATTTTCAGATTAATAATTGGAAAAATAGTGCCTCTGCTACACTTTCAAACAAAGGTTCAGACAAGAATTGTAAAATACTAGTCACACTTTCGATTTTAATTCTATTTTAAATTTGAATTTTAACATTGAGAAAAACAGGAACGTCGATTGATCAATACTTCTCAGCTATCATAATTAAAAGTAAGGGACGGTATTTTAGTTTATTATTCCTTGATAAATGAATACCCAAAAGAAAATTGACATATAGGACTGAAAAGAGGATGGCACATATCTGCTAAGCAGATAGCAGAAGTAATAATTTTATGTAGATGTTTCAATGCATTATGAAGAATTGGTATCTGATTTCTTTCCCGAGGGCTAAAAATGGGCTGGTCCGATCTCATCTTAGTCCCGTTGGTCAGACAGCGACCTGAAGGACCACATAAGGCCTGTAATCTACTTTTATTTTTAAAGTCTTCACTTAAACTGCTAATTAATTTGGAAATGTTTTACAATATTTTAACCTGATAAGTCCACAACAGAATCCAAAGATCAAACCAAAATCTCTAACTTTAAATTAACTTTTAATAGCTTACATCCTGCAAGTGCACTTCAGATTATAATAATAAAGAATAATGTTTTGTTTTCTGGATATTAATTACTTTGCTTGCTATTTTTTTAATGTTTCTTAGTGGATCATTGTTGTACGTGATTATTGTTTCATTTCACAGAATAAAGTCTGTGTCAAAACAGGGAAACGGCAGCAATTGCCACTCCTAATTTTACAATGGTATTCGGATCTTGACATTTATGGTCATACGGAAGCAAGAATTGCTAAATGGTGTTAATTGTTAACTAAAAATATATTTGTTCTTATGAAAGGCAGTGATCACTTTGAGCAACAGCAAAGAAAGAAAGATTAGAAGAAATTGCAACCCTGAAATGCTGGAAATAAATAATCCAGAACATTTATTTATTCATTCATTTACATTTTTAAAAAGTGAATTCATGGGATCAAATATTAACTGCAATTTTACAATTGACAACGACGTTTTGACTTCTAAGCTTTTTAGAAAATACGTAAAAGTATTTAGTATTAGGATAACAAAGGAACAATAGCCTTAATTTTTCTTTATCTTTTCTGGCGTATTGATTTATACTCGTTAAGCTGCTATTTTGGTACATAACTGCACAAAAATAGAAACACTAAAACTAGAAAAAACAAAAAATGTTATCAGTGTCTGATTATAAAGTATGATTTTTAATATATAAAACGTTCCATAATGATTTACTTTTTAGTTTTTATCGTTAGTTCTGTGCATCGCTTTTGAATTTTGATGTTGTTATGGATTCATTCAATGAGAAAAAATCCAATGAAAAAAAATTGGCAATAATTTAATAAAAGTGTTTTAAGTAACTTTGATCAATTGGTAGATTATTTCATTACTTTATCAATGTTTTTAATGACGAGCTCTAAATAGACAACCTATACCTTGGAGTTTATTTAACGAAATCAACTGGTGAAATTCTCCAACTTTCAAAGTACTTTTATATACTAAGCAAATATTAAAGTAACAAGTTTTAATTTTAAAAATTTCTTGTAAAATCTCTAATAAAGTTTAATTATTTTAATTAATAATAGGATTTAACAAATATAACATGCATTGTTTCATTTAAATATTTTGAAAGTAATACTCAGAATTATTGTGCAATTGGGAATCTTCTGATTTCCAAGAGAACTTCATAGGTTGGTCTCCATTTGCTTTACATTTTAAACTGACATTTAATCCTCGTCGAATAGATATTTTTTCGGTGGATTCAGCAAATCTTGGAACAGCTGAAAATAATAAATAATATATTTGTATACAGTATTTTAAAAATAACTTTTTCAAAATTATGAAATGTTGCAATTTTGAAAGCAAACTTACAATTCACAGTAAGAAGAATCATTTTATTAACACTTCCAATAGAATTAGTTGAATCACAAAAGTATTTTCCTTCATGAAAACTCTTGGCATTTAATATTGTTAAAGACCCATTTTCTGATACAATGTAATCATCATCAGTTTGAATTGTAATCCTATCATCGGTATCTGAATCTGGGAAAAGAAAGAATTGTAAACATTAACAATTTCTTTAATTTGAAATTATGAAATTACGTTCATTAGCAATTTGAACACAGTTTACTCAAACTTTGGTTATAAATTTGAGTAAACGATACCCAACATTTCTGTCATACCCAACATTTCTGTCAATTTAAACCCAACATTTCTGTCAATTTAAAAATTCTTTATCTTTCCGTCGCTATGAAATGTAAAAATATAAAATTTATAATTAAAAAGTAAAACAAAAACTTAACTAAATCAAGACTTAACTCCTATGGCTATAAAAAGGATTTAGTATAACTTTAGATATAAATAATTCGAGTATTAAATCAATATTTCTTATTTAAAATGAAAAACTGACGATTTAGCAACACATTTATGAATTTTTGGCACTAAATAAAAAATAAGAAAATATTAAAATAATTATTGAAATTGTACTTATTAATTCAAACAAAATAATAAAGTAAAACAAATTGTTAGGTAGGTTGGTAGACTCCATAATAAACTTCCTTCATTGATGTAATACGGATGTAATACATTTGAAGGCGAGAAACTTTTAAAAATCTATACATTTACATCATGAAGTAAAATATAAACTGAAGTGATTCATTTTAGAAATTAAAATTTAATATTATGATGAGAACAAGTTATTTGTGTTCTACTTTGCTGAATAAGACAACAATGTCTGTTTTAGTAAGATTATAAAATAATTGCTAGTAATTTATTCCAAAGTAAACTGTAACTTATAAACTGTGAATGATATAAAATTCATACGAACTTTATAAAAATTGTAAAATTTTATAAAACTTTTATCAATTAAACGAATTAATAAACCTGTTATTTTAAGCCACGATGTAACTGGTTTTGGATAACCATCTGTTAAACAGGGAATTGTAACTGACTTTCCGGATAAAACTGACGTATCATTGGGTTCTATGAGCCACTTCGGCTGTTCTGTATATAATAATTCAAAGAATATAAAGATCATTATAAAAACAAGATAAACATTATATTTTAATATGTTTAGAGCGAACTACATTAATACAAAATTATAATGTCTTTTCCAATAAATTAGTTTTATGTATATATATAAAAGCTCTATACATGTAATAAATATACATAATATGATGAATAGTAAGTTCAAATAAAAGCATAAGAATAAATGATCCAATTATTTAGAATATAAAAGAGATTTTTTAAAAATACAAAGCCTGCTGATAACGAAATTTAAACGCATAATTGGAAAATTAGTAATTCATATAAATAATATTTCGATGATACTAAAGTGGTCTCTAAATTTCTAGTTAATATGTATTAATATGTCGGTTATTAAACTTGAATCACTTAAATCTGAGGCATTATAAAATAATATTAAAAGTTCTGGAAAGCTATAACAAAACAATGATACCAATAAAAAGCTATAAGAATATGATACCAACATAAAAAAGAAATGCAATAAGTTAAAATACTGTCATTCTTTTTTCTTTTCATACATAACTATTAGAGGAAAATAGAACAGGTAAATATCTAACCTTTAGTTTTAGTTAAAAAAAAGATAGACCAATATCTGTAAATTTCTAAAAGAATGACACTGTGGATTTTTACCCTGAATAAGAAGTGCAGACGTATAAGACACAGACCCAGCACTATTTGTGGCAACACATGTATAGTTTCCGTTATGTTCAACCTTTACAGGATCAATCGACATAACACTAGAATATTCATCGAAATCACGGATAGTTATCGAAGAATCAGGTAAAATATTTTGACCATCTTTGAGCCAGGTGATGTTCAAAGGTAAATCTCCTCTACTCACAACACAGGATATTCGAACTAACATTCCTTCGAGCAAATGCTCATCTTGAAAGGTAAAAGGAACAATCTTTGGTGGAACTGAAAATAAATGACAAAGATTATAATTAAATTATGATTTACCATTGACTGTAAGAGTAGCTGTGTAATTAATAGAAGCCGCATCATTTTTGGCAATACATGTGTAGTCACCACTGTGATTTCGCTGAACTTTTTCAATGGTAAGAATACTGGAGAAATCATCAATACTTTTTATTCCCAGTTCTGGAGTCGAGTGAAGCCTCTGGCCATCTTTAAACCAATCAATTGTAATTGGAAGATCACCTTGATAGATAACACATGAAACACGTGCAAGAACACCTTCAAATAAATGATCAGCTTGAAACGAAAATGGGATGATCTTTGGAGCAACTGAAAAAAAAATTAACAAATAAAAACAAAAATACTATAACAAATTAAATATTGTAAATGAATACTCTACCATTAACAATAAGTTCAGCAGTAAAATTAACTTTGGCATATTGGTTTGCTGCTACACATGTATAATTGCCTGAATGATATTTTGTTATGTTTGAAATTGTTAAAACATTCGAAAAGTTGTCGATTTTTCGAGAGGTAATTCCTGCAACTTCCAAAGCAATTTTTCCGTTATGTAGCCAATGAATTTGTAGAGGCAAATCTCCTTCAAGAAGTCCACATAAAACTCGAGCTTGATTTTCAGAGGTAATGAAGGTATCTTGGAAAGAGAACGGTATTATCTTGGGTGGAACTGAAATGAAACAAACAAAACTAATATCAAAGACCAGTAATTACCGTGAACCAGAAGTTGCGCCGTTTGACTACTTTCGCCAGCACGATTCTTGACAATACAAGAGAAATTGCCGGAATGTTGCGAAGAAACACTTTCAATAGTTAATGTGCTTGTAAAATCATCATACTGACGTAAAACGATATTCGATTCAGGATGTATAGCCTGATTATTGTGCAGCCACTTGAAAGTCAACGGCGTATCTCCTTGGCTCACGGCACAGCTGATATGAGCCCTCATTCCTTTGTAGAATTGATCATCCAGGAATGAAAAAGGAATAATCTTTGGGAGAACTGAAAAGAAAAAAGAAAACAATTACCATTCACTGAAAGTTTAGCTGTATGTGATGTTGTGGATGCATAGTTTGTTGCTGAACAAGAATAGTTGCCATTATGTTTTGGTGAAACATTACTGATTGTTAGAATGCTTGAAAATTCATCCAACTGTCGTACATTAATTCCCAAATTGGAGGGTAATGACTGACTATCTTTTGTCCACTGAATAGTAATTGGAGAATCTCCTTCGCTTACAACACATTGCAATCTTGCTCTCATTCCTTCTCGAAGTAAATCATCTTGAAATGAAAAAGGCATTATCTTGGGAGCAACTAAGAGATGAAGATTACAGAAAAAAACCATATGAATATAAAGAAATAAGGAACATTTATATTTAAAATTTTTTATTTAACTAGGATCAAAATTTTGAATACGTATCTGAGATAAAAATGTTAATTAATTTTGAATAATGTATCTGGAAAACCTTCAATTTCTTACAATAGTGTTCTGCTAATAAGATTAACTAGTATCTTGGATATTAATATTTTACTTAACGTTATTAACATTCAATTTAATGAATTTCAGGAATACTGGAAATTTCATTTATTCTGTTTTACATAAATTAC
Source organism: Thereuonema tuberculata (assembly GCA_023159025.1). Classification (NCBI taxonomy): domain Eukaryota; kingdom Metazoa; phylum Arthropoda; class Chilopoda; order Scutigeromorpha; family Scutigeridae; genus Thereuonema; species Thereuonema tuberculata. The sequence goes on along the minus strand of JAFIDM010105740.1, from coordinate 9,076 downwards.
GGGAAATATGAAATTTAAAATAGGTTATGAATAAAAAAAAATAATATTTTCAGAGTTCTTTCAGATTTTCTCTCCACCACCACAATGTCTAAAATACATAAATCCTTTTTTGTATATTTTTTGTAAAATATGACATCAAAATTTACAATACAAATTTCAAGTAGAGGTTGGATAATACTAATTCAGGCTCGTAATAAAAAGAAAAATAAATACTCTTTCCCTATTTGGAATTTCAAAGCAGTTGACGGCAATTCACAACTGACCATCACTGGATCGTTATGTCATGCGTACTGAATTTGTCATTAACAGGTAAAGTCCAGTGGCAACTTTTTCATATAACAAGAAAAGCGCATATTGGTAAATCCGCTGTAACTTTGGAATGATAGTTTAAGAGTATCTCGTAAATTCTATTAGACTGTGAAATAACAGTCTTATAGTTTCAATTAATCCTTTGGACATTCTCGTACTTAAGGCCATTTAAAATATTCTCATGAACAGAATTATAATCCGCTTAGAATCACGTGATTTCACAAAATTCTTATCAATCAGTCGTCTTCCAAAAAAAAGGAGTATTTTCAGAAATGATAAAACCAGTTTTATTGATTGCCCAATAAACGTGGTGAAACCCGTAAGTCCGACCCATTTTGTTAAAACTTGATGCTTTCTCTCTCAACAAAAATGGTCGTCGTGAGTGGGTTTGCTATTTTCAAAGTCCCGCCTTCTTCGACGTCAGCATTGACACGTGATTTAATCCGTTCATGTGATTCGCTATTGTTCCAGCAATACGTTGCGACAACTGAAATTGTTCCTTTTTTTCCGACAATCTCAATTGTCTTGAAATGGGCAATCTTGGACAATATTGTTCATTTTTATTGCTGCAAACGGTTGTCAGCAATGAAAAGGGGCAATATTGTGGGACAATATTGCCTCATATTGCTACGTGTTCGCCTACCCTAATACCAATCATTGCATTTGGAGTTATATTCTTCAGCGTATTTGAATGTAATTGGCTTCTCCAATAAAAATTGAAGTTATTATTTAAAACCTGATAACGCTTCTAAGTAGGTAATTTTCATTTTATGACTTTTAAATTGTTTGTTATTTATTATCTGTTTTATAATTTAACTAAGAAAGGGAAAAATCTTGTTACCTGGAATTTGTTTTGCAATTTTACAAAGTTTGCAGATTAACTGGACCACTTACTCACGACAGATAGATCAATTTCACTTTTAATTTCCGTATCTTGGTTACGAACAGTGCAGCTGTATTTGCCACTATCGATCGATTTTTTTATATTAGATAAAATTAATGTTCCATTTTTAAATGTTCGTTGTCGTAAATCAAATGGTAATTCCTTTTCACCTAAATAGAAGAAATAAAAATAAAAGTTATTTTTTTTTACCTTGAATGAAAAAAAATATAGATTTCATACATATATTTAAAATTAATCAAAAATTCCACTAACTAACACCTTGTTAAATCAATGTTATAAAACTTAAATTATAATGCAAATTTTGAATCAAGAACAGAGCTTAGAAACAATAGAAGAAATATTAGGAAAATACAGTTCTCTACATTAACTGATGGCAAGAAAAATGTCAACTTTAAAAAAGATTGATTTTAATTTAAATGAAGATAGTTAGAATTATTCTTTAATTAATGCATTCTTAAATCAACGAAATATCGAGAATCTTCAAAAATCCTATCTATGCATAAGTTAACAGAAGAAACTGTTAATTATAATGCACTTTTTATCAAATTCGGAAAAGTACTATTAAAGTTTTATTTTTTTCAGAAGGTTTTCTCTTATATATTTTAAATTAATTGCTCTGCATAAAGTTACTTGTGTTTTCTTTAAATTTTATTTAAATTTAAAACAAAAATTCGAAAACAATGTTGCACTTAAGTATATCTCTTTATTTACCAACGTATACAGTCCGGTAGAATATTCTTCTATATATTATTCATGTCTTACCAGTCTATCTTTCATTGCAAATCTGTTGCCTATTTTATTGAGATTCCCGTCCGGCTGCTGTCCTTATCCAAGATGCCAACCATCTTCTCATTAAGAATTCATAGTTGGTGAACTTCCACTAAATATCATCTGATTTCTTATGACCAATCTCCTTATTGGAAAAGTCTATGATGATCTCCTGTTTTGTGACTACAGTAGTCCTTATAACGCATTCTCATGATGGTATTTCCATGACGTTCGGAGATGGAGAGCCATCATAAGAATTGAAACATATAATCCAAGGTTGGCAGCTTCTTGACTGTTTCCAAAAGGATAAAACGAAATAAAACTATATGCAATGGATATACCAAGGTTCACAACTATCTACATCAGCTGTGGATGTCGCCTTAACTGCAGAATGCAGTGATATATCATATGACTCTCCTTAGAGCATGTTTTGGTATTCCAAGCTCAATATCAATTTGGACGATATTCAGAAGGCTTTTAAAAAACCGATTTATACCAGAAAACATAATGTGAATATCCTTTAGTCGGACCACAAACAGAGATCGATAACCATTTAGTAATCATCATAATTTGATATTGATCAATAGAAGTATATATTTTTTAATTAGTTTTTGCAAGAAAATTAAATTTGACGTTACTACATCTGAAGAGAGGTAGATGATACAAAATATATCTCCAAAAATTTGGAATGAGGCACCTTTAATGGCAATAATGGTATGGGCAGGAATTATGTATCTTGATTAATGGTCTTCCCTTTATTAGTCTACGATTGTCGAAATTTGTCTGCCCACAAATGTCAAAAGAACTCCTAGAGAATATAATTTCAAGTTGTAGTAGGTGTCAATCACGGATAAAGTGAGAATAGATAGAAAGAAAGTTAAAATATCCAAAAAATTGGAAAGATCAACCACGTTTTCAACTTCAACTGCATCAAGCACATTTACGTTGTACATGGCAAATTGCATGTTGTTTATCATCAGATTTGTGAGCTAAAAATACGGGAATCCCTCTATTTATAGAAGTTGAACTATCTTCTTAGAATAATGTTTCGTTAAGAAGTTAGAAGAGGTGATATATCTTTAAGAAAGCGGTGATATATCTTCACATTTCCATGGCGAACTTTGGAAACGTTAATCACTCACCTTGGATATTGTAATAGTTTGTACGTAAATATTTTTAGAATCATTTATTGTATTTTTGATGTATTGTCTTAAGATGTATTTTATTCCTTTTAATCGTTAACCATTATTTATTTTAAAACTTTCTTTTTCTATTTCCTAATTTCTGATATTGTGTTTATTTTTAAATTCTTTTCCGTTGTAGTCCTTGAATTAGTTAATTAATTTAAATTTGTTTTTATCGAATCATTCTGTATAGTTTTAATTAATCTTTCAATCACATTCACCTGTTTCAAAATCTGTATAAACAATGTTTTTCATTTAATAGATTAATTCAGTTCAGGTCCAGAACTTGACTCATTGTTTTTCCACCTCAACGACTCTTCCACAATCGCCATTACAATATTATGTTTCTAAAGATCATAAATGGGCATTTTGTTGTATTACGAAATTGGCAAAGATTTGCGAAAGGGAGAAGTCTAATATGCTGTATGTAATTGCATTTATGTACATTTCTTACATGTATATAATTACATTTGCTGACACAATTGTAAAAGAAAGGCATATAACAACCAGAAATAATAAGAACTCGTTTTGATCGAAAAATGAATTTCCTATGAAAATAAAAAAAAATAGTTAATGTTAATTTTTTTTTAATGTTAATAGAATACTGGAATGTTGACTATATTTACCCTTTTTCCAAACGATGGATTGAATAGGATAACCAAAATAAGGGCAGTCAATCATTATTCTTCCTCCTGCAACAGCATTTATTTTCTTTAGTTTTCGGAAACTCAGGGGACCTAAGAAATTAAGATTGAGTGATGAAGACTATATAAAAGAAACTTCTATTTTAAATAGTGATATTTTTATACATTAACACTTTATTGAACATTACATTACATTTATAGAAGCATTATCGACAATAATTCGTAAACTATTGATAAAATGAAATAATGTCCAACTTACCAAGAACATTGATTCTTGCTCTGTGTTCCACTGTACCTAACATATTGGTTGCTTGACATTTATAAATTCCTCCATCTTCATTTCGCAGGTGAGAAATCTCTAAAACACTAGTTATCTGTTGATTTTTCCCATCATTCTTGATATTTACATTTAAGGAATTATTAATTTTAGTAAATTCATGGAACCAATGAATAATTGGAGTTGGAAATCCAGATGCAATGCATTTTAAAGTAACAGCTGATCCTGGTTGTAACACCTTTTCTTCAAATGTTGAAATCATACTTGGAAATTGATCTAAATGAATAAAAAACTAGTGGAGTAATTATTTTAAGGCAATCTAAATATTATTAAAAAGTTTAAGAATTGTTAATTCATTACTAAGTAAAGAAAAAAAGTAAATGCTAAACCGTAAAAAATTTCAAGAAATATTAAGAAAAAAAAGAACAATTAAAAGAGAGCATTAAAAGCTTATATTTCATATTTTTAACGGCATTATAGGCTACAACATTACGTTTTGGGAGAGCAGTTATCCATGTTAAAAATGTCGTTTCCCGTGCAGCATTTCTGAGTGGGAATTATTTCTGTTCGCAGGAAAACTTTTTTTTCTGGCAGCCATTGAACCAAAAGTTACATAATTGAATCAGATTACAATATATTTTTTATTATTTATGATACAGAAGTATTTGAATGTACAATATATTTTGTTTCAAAAGAGTGATAGCTACAACACTGAAAAAGTTATTCATGGATTAGAAGAGAGTTGAAGGTATTAGTAAATAAAAATTGACGTTTATATATAATGACAAAATTTAACGTGCGTGAGAATGCTAGTAAGAAAAAATAAAGATAAAAAAGCACAGAATTAAGGATTCACTGAGCTATTTTTGGAATTATCGTACCTGGAATATTCTTAATTTGTATTTTGATGTTTTTTAATGGAAGGGCTATTGCTCTGTTTATTCTTGTCTTTTTTATGTGTTTCGATTCCACTGAGCTATTGAGTACTAAGTAAATTCAACTGATCATCGCTAGGAAGCGTGAAACAGTCTGTCTTGGATTCCCGGTACGAAAATTCCAAAAATATCTCAGTCAATCTTTATTTTTCTTAAGTTTTTTAACATATGAGTTTTGAATAACAAAAAGGAGCAATATATGTTTTCTCCACTGCTCACATTAGTATATCAGAATATGTATAATATATATCGATTCATTCGACAAGTATCTTAATAAAAATAGAAAATTGAAGGAAATTTAATAAAGGGTGGCTAATAAAAACCAAAATCAGAAAGATGGGCGGTGTGCTACAGCTCCAGTTAGTTAACCTTTTTAATTCTTCAGGAGTCTATTTGGTGTAATTTCGTTAATTGGTTTTGAATCGTTCTCCAAAGAATGGTTATCGAAAAATATGAATTTATTTTATTCCAATGCTAAACGATTTATGATAGCTTTGAACAATATATATATACAGTAAAATTCAGCCCTCGGTAATCCGACCCCCATGGTATTCCGGCCTGGTCCTGAGTAAAAACAAAATTGGAACAGAAGCTTAATGAATTAAGGAGATTGGATGCAGAGGATTCTGCAAAACAAATATCACTAGAGCTTGGCGTCCGATAAAGCACGTTTGTATTGTTTTTAATAAACATTTGAGTGCGAAATTATGAAAATGGGATTAAATTAATTAAACCTGGCATTATGTCTTCACCAAAATTGAGCTATTGAGTTATTTCAATAACACTCTCGGTAGTCCGGCTTTTCTGTAATCCGGCCTACTGGGCGCCACATTAGGCCGGATTTGAGAGGTTTTACTGTATAGATATATCTTTCTGTATTTCCTCATTTTAATTTCTGTTTATTAAATTTAGTATTGTACTTTATGCTTCTAATAATGAAAATCTCATTTTCTATAGTGTATCACAATTTTTCTTCTGTTATCCAACCCTTGCGCATAAGCAAAAAAAATGGCAACTTTGAAAACTGATTTCTCTTATATTTGGAATTGTGAGACTGTGTTCTATGCATTGCTACAAATACCACTTTCTATACGGTATAAATTTCCTGCTTCCCAGTACATCACTATAAACTGGCTCAGTCTTTACTCCAGTTATTAACAATTAATTTCTTGAAAATAATCCTAATATCAGCTCCTTAATCGAAAAAACATAAAGTAGAGCAATGGAAGATCAACTATAATTAAAAAGGTGACAATTAACAGGTGACAAATAACAGGTTTAATCAAAATTGTTATTGCTTTACGGAAACGAAATGAACTCAACACATACCCGCCGTGCTATGAAGAGAGATCAGAAAAATAAACGAAATAATTTAAGGAGAAAAACATGGAAGGTTTACTATAAACTTTATTCCTTACCTCCAGCGGATATTTCAGCAATGTCTTGAACCATTTCCTCGGTTGTTTTTACGAAACACTGATACATTCCATGATCTTTCACAATTAACGTTTGGGAACCATCTTGACCATTAAGCCTGTCAGAATTTTTGGTCCACATCATGACAGGATTTGATGTTCCTGTCACATTGCAATGTATCTCTTGCTGTTGGTTTGTATTTAATGTAGCTTTCGGTGGAGAAACTGTAACGGTTACTGGCACTAAAAATATTATGACTCTTTAATTTAAGTACAATAAATTTCACGCTAGGAATTTGAAATATTTGCATCAAATTTAGATATGAAATTACATCAAGTTAATTAAACAAAGAGAAAGAAAACGAAACAGTAAAAATACACACTGAACATATATATTTTCAAATAAAAAAGATTAAAATTCCAAATTTTTGAATTTCACATAAAAGATGATTAACCATTTCTCATATAAAAGAATCATTTCATACAAAAAGAATCATTTGGAATGAAGGTAGCAATATTTGGCACACTACACGAATCTATACATTAATCTATACGTTAATACTACAAAAATTCTAGAAAAAAAGCTTTGAAACCAAGATGTTGAAAGTAACTGTTTATACAGGACTACCAGGTCAGTTCGTAGTCCTGTATTAGCAGTTGCTCTCAACCTCTAGGTTTCAAGGTATCCTGAACTAGATAAAAGAATTTTTTCGTAATCCTATTAAATTTTACTGCTGTACATTGAGTAATTAATTTACATTGATTGATATCTTATGTTAAAGCAAAATAATCGTAACAATACAGAAGACTTTACGTGTACACATAATCTTGAATGAAATCTAAATTAATTTCGACCCTAGGACCTATACATTTCGTATATTGACCGAACTTCTAGGAATTCATGTTAAATTCATGTTAAAAATTACTAAATTAACTTAACACGACTATGTAATATCTATAAAGTAGATATATTATATTTACATTAGATAAAATAGATTTGTTTATTATTTTCTAGATTATTTCAAAATCTGAGCACTGTTATTACCGTTTCGGACTATTTCGACTAAGAAACAATGTTGAAATGACAAGCACAGTGCAGTAGAATGGAGTATACGACGATATGTCTATGAATGAAAAAACTAGTTTTAATCAAATATGGGAAGAAGCTGGGAAGTACTGTTTCAGAAATCTCAAATTTCAGATCTTAAAATCTCAGATTGAAAGTGGTAATCACTATCCTCTGTAGTGGAAACATCAAATACAATGTTTCTGATATTGGATTACCATTTCTTTTTCTTCTCTCTGGCCTGATCTAGAGAGCCCATAGTGGCATGTCTTCGTTTTCACTATTACAATTAGTTCAAATTGTTTCAGTTTAATTCAGTTATCATTTAGATTATGATTTCTTTAACTCCTTCTTCGCTTAGTAATCAATCTGTCATCAGTTAATCATTCTAGTGTTTCCCAGCATTACAATATTCGTATTTTATTTCAATTTTTAGTATTAAAGCAGGAATTTAGTGGTCCAGTTTCAAATTATTCTGCAATAATAAAACTTTCTAATTAATTTCATTTCAATTTTTATAAGAATTTGTCTAACTGCCATTACTTCAAATTATAATCCTGCGCTCTATTAAAATTGCAGAATTAGAAAACAAGAAAAAAAGCTTTAGCTTTTTAATGAATTACATTTGTTTAGTTATTTCATGTTATATTTCATTTATTACACTTGTGTTATCCTAATGATGTTTTTATCAAAAAAGGATATGTCTTACCCTGCACTCTGAGAGAAATTTCGGATTTGGCTGTTCCTTTTGTATTTACGGCGGTGCATTCATAAATCCCACTGTCAGAGGTCATTACATCCTTAATAGTAAGAGAAACAGCATTTGGCACAAATCTGGTATTTTGAGAAATTGAAGCTGGTTTTCCGTCTTTTCCAATTTTCTTCCAACTACAAATAAAAATTTGAAATTCAGTGCTAGAAAATTACCGGTTATTACTATTATGTAATCTACTATTAGGGGTCAACATAAAAAAAAAAACATTTTAATAAAAATTTTCTAAAACTGATAAGTTTCAATGCATAAGATATTAGATACTGTAGCAAGACCTCACAATTCAGTAAATTCACCTGCAAACAGATCATAATGTGCAATCGGATGGCAGGATTCCTATCAACATGGACAAATGTTAATATCAGCAATATGATGCTTAATTTCAACTAAATTTCGAATAAATTTCTGTAATGAAAATTATAACACTGTCATCATTTAACAAGATGCTAATGTTTATGGAAAATAAATCTAACATTCGAAACAATGCCTTTAATTAAAATACAAAATTTCCCTGAAGTTAGCAGAGGAAGAATCTTATTCTGTACCATCTTTATAACGTTTCCTCCTCGTCTTGAAATTCTTTTTGTTTTTCTTTTCTTGTTTATCATATAAAGCTTTGTGACTCTCAAATAAAGCATTAGATTTATTTAAACTTACTTTATTGAGGGCGTGGGATATCCTTGAGCGACGCATGGAAGTATTATTGTTTGCCCTTCCTTTATATTGAAAACAGAAGTTGAATCTAAAATTCTTGGCGATACAGTTCCTTCAGGCTCTATTTTTCAAAACAAAGGAAAATAGG
>JAFIDM010105739.1:0-17523 GCA_023159025.1 Thereuonema tuberculata | reverse complement strand
TATCTATTATGTCATCAAAGTCCAAAGTGGTTGTTATTTTTTTTTCTGTAGATAATATAGAAGTTTTTCAAGTCTGTCTTCACTCATCATTGATCGACCTACTTTTTAATTAATTTAAGTTTTGAGAAACTTCTTTCGCACAAGGCCACAGAGACACAAGTTGTTACAAAAATTGTGAAATGAGAAATTTGTTTGGATGGATTCAGTGAAGTTTCATTTATTGATAAATTGAAGAACTTCTTTGGCTGTTCATGCTGCTGCTTCTGTGGTAGTATTAGTAGCGCCTATATATCGTCGAAATCTTTTTACTTCTTGCACCACTCGTTCGTATATATCGTTGAGCTTTTCTACAACCGATTCTAAAACCTTATCTGAGGCTTTCGTTAAGAACCTTGATTGAACAATGTTAAACGTATTTGATATTTTTTCCATTGCAGAGGACTTTGGGGAGAATTCTTGGCTAAGTCGATCTAGACACCTGAAACATTGATCTACGAATTCATCTTGTAGTGTTCAGTCTGCATCATCTGATAGTTTTCCTGGTTGTATTTTTTTCAATTTTCATCTAACCCGTCTTTCAATATCAATGCCTATTGATTCTCATTTTTGAGTACCAGCCTTATCGACGAGTGTGCTTCATCCATCGACAAGAAATGCTTGCAGGGCATTTTATTTTCGTTAAACCCATATCCAGTGTAATTTTCGGCATTTGAAAAAATTGTTGAATGACAATAACTTCTTGTAAATTAATATTTAAAAATTCCAAAATCTTACAAATGTGAAGTCGCATAATGCGGGAATAAATATGCTTCCTGCTGATCTAGTATCCAAATTTTCTTTAGAGGAATCACACATTTCTTGTAATGTGTTCACTAGTTGTTCTATATTTTCTCTTATAACTTTGACAGAATACTGATGAGCATTCCAGCGAGAATCAGACAATCTTTTTAAACTCATCCTAACCTTTTGTAAAAGTACCTCTCATCTATGGGTGGAGACAGAAAAAAAAAGAATATAATCTTTTTAAAGTACCAAAACAGATTACACTTGAAGGAACGTATGCAAATGAATGTATTCCACAAAGATTTAAAGAGTGATTCGCACACGGAGTAAACAAGGCTTTAGGGTTGGTCTCTTTGATTTTCTGTTGAACTCTACCGTGTATACCTGACATCGTGGCGGCATTATCGTTGCCCTGAGCTACAAAATAGAATGTTCAGTCCATCTTTTTCCAGCTGTTGTTGAAAGTTCTCTGATATATCGGTTGCAGTCTTTCCTGATATCGAGAAAAATCCTAAGAAAGATTCTCGAACCTTTACGACATCTCCTTTGATTTGAACATATCTTATTATTTCACTCATTTGATCAGTGTGGTGTTATCTGGAGTACTATCAAATCACTTCCTTAATACAACTTAAAAGTTAAAGTGTTCCTCTACAGGCCTGGACAGGCCTTTGGGGGAGATCAGGCTCCCAGAGTTTCGTGACCAACGGGACGAAGTTGAGGCCGGGTGGTCAGCCCGACGCCCGCCCGGATTTAACTCCCGGGAAAGAAACCCGGTACCCATTTCACAGAGGGCTGGGTAGACCCTAGGACCCGTTTGGAGGTGAAAGGAGCGTGGAAAAATCCCCGCCCTCCGCTGAGGCCGGGAATCGAACCCACGAGCTCCAATCCGCAGCCAAGCGCCAAGACCACTCGGCTACCGTGCCCTTAATACTGCGACTAGATAACTAAAATATCAGTTTTTTGTAAATAATGATTTTGTATTTATTCTCTTTAGGTGATAAATCACCTAATGTATCTTTTGGAAAGATTAAAAGTTGCAGTTTGCTTGTTTTGCCATGTTTTAAAGCTGACTTATCTAGATATAACGTAAATGTTTAGAAGCAAAATCTGAATTACAACAATGAAAATCTAATTTTTTCAAAATTAGAATTATCTAGGTGTAGTATTAAGGGAACGAAATATTTCCAAAATACTGCGATTTTTTTATGTCTTAGATAATGTTTTACGCGATTTATTTATTTATTACAGGCCTACATGAAATATTACGTCAATTATTACAATAAAAATTTATCAATTCTTAGTTAAAATAGTGCATTAAAGCATTATTTCTTGCACTGCAGATACTACAGTGTTACCAGTTACGTTTTTTTTTCATAATTTTCAGTAACATTTTATAAAGTTGAATAGTGTACTTGAAATAAAGGATTCTAATGAAATGTTACTGAAATGAATATGGGCCCCATTGTCGATGGGGCCCGGGCCGAACTCCCCCCCCCCTCCCTAGTCCGCCACTGCTAGCAGCCCTCTGTTTCAGTTCTAATATAAATTTTTGTTTTTGTTATTTCGCATAATTAATGCAATTTATCTACTTCAATTTATTCAAGAAGGAATTCAGGAAAAATCTAATCACAATGTTAAATATTTTATAAATACATTGCAACAATTTTTAAATTAGTTCTATAAAATAACTAATCAAGAAAACTTTTACAGAATACTAAATTGATATGAACTATTAAATTGAAACAATATTAATAAGATACTGCTGAAACTGATCAGGAAGAGAAAAAGAAACTGGTTGGGTCACTGGCAGAAACTCCCTAATGAAGGATGCACTGGAAGGAATGGTCAACGGTAAAAAAGTTCGAGGCAGAAGAAGATTTCAGATGAGTAGTAATATATACACTTGAGGGCTACTAAAAAACAAGGGTCTAGGACACTTTTGACATTGAAACGTCCGTTTTGTCCTTAAAAACAAGGGTCTAGGACACTTTTGACCTTGAAACGTCCGTTTTGTCCTTAAAAACAAGGATCTAGGACAGTTTTGGCCTTGAAACGTCCGTTTTGTCTTTGAGGAGGACGATCTATAAGGAGCGGAAGAGTTTGGGAAAAGTTTTAGTACGCTTCGGGAATTATTGTTTGTATTAAAAACAGAGATAGACATTGTTTTTTGAGAGTGATTTTTCGTATCCGTTGAGTAGAATGTTTTGTTCGCAACGTCGAGTGATAGATTTCATGAACAAACCAAATTGTTTGGTGTCTATAGATAGAGATTTTTTGAGATCTTATTTAGGAATGATCTTATAGTTTAAGTGGTTAAAACGCAGATATATTGAATCAGCTGGAGAGTTGATTCAATAGATCTGAGATTCCAGGGTTCGAAACCGGGATAAGATTATTCTTTTTTTTTTCTTATTTTGTTTTTGTTTGTCCTATTATTCAATTTTATTTTATTTTTTAAAAGGAAAATAAAACCGAGATTAAAACGACAAAAAAATTTTTTTATTTGAAATTCCAGGGTTCGAAACCAGGATTCTTATTTTTGTTCTCTATAAGCTTATTATTTAATTTTTAAAAGAAGGAAAACAGAGACAGAATTTTTTGAAAACAATACAAATTATATTTTATTTTACGAATATACAGAAAATGGTTACATGATATTTCAATTACGATTTAGATAAGAGAGAGGTGCAGCATTGACGACAACGATGTTCAGAGGATACTCGTTCTGGATGATGTTTGGAGATAGGAAACAATCGTTTGTGCACTAGCTCCTTGACCAGAGCATCGTTGAATGTTTTGTCCGATGTAAAATGTGACACTAAATTGTTCATGGATTGTCCAAGACATCGGGCCATGGCATAAAGAAGACAGTATTCCCCGCAAACTGTTGAGAACGGTCCTTGTAACGTAACGGTGTTGGACCGAATGAATCTTGAATTCTGCCGAAGAAATCGTCGCACATAAGGGTTGCACGGGGGTAGTCCGTAGGAATCGAAGTATTCTCCTAGGCGATGCTCGAAGTCGAAGAAAATACAAATCCAATGACTGCCAGGTTCTGTATGTTTATCCAAGTTGACGACGAACAGTTGTTTAGTGGCACGTTGGGGTAGTTTATTGCAGGGGAAAACACCACCAAAATATTTCTGCGTTTTGGGATGGGAAGAGAGACGTTGGAAAATTTCGAGTGTGTTCATGATTAGTCGAGGAGAATGTTGCGAGCTGCATCAATTTCGAGAATTTTTTGAAATTCTGCATATACAATCACATTCACTGTTTTGGGGAGCGCCTTTTGAAACGTTAGGTTGATTCGCACTGTGCCTTGATGAATGAGTTGCAGATGGTCCTCATTGGCCAGATTGTCCGGGCTAAGATCAAATGCAAATAAAGTATTCCCTTGGGCGTAATGTTTATAACTGAGTGAGAAGTCTTCGTTGGAGAGAAACTTATTGGTAATGGTATGAAGTGAGAGGTAACTGCGAACGTAAGTGTTTTTCTCGAAGTCAGGCTTCAGAGGGTGATGGGGGACATTCTTTCCGTCGATGGAAATATTAATGTTGTTGATATGAAAATGATGAAAGTTGAAAGGATTTTCTTTGAATGATCCATTGAACGATGTATTATCAACGAGTCCGACAATGGCTCTCTTCGGAATTTGTCCGATGAAGGCGTTGTCAATGGAACCCTGTAAGTTGCCCTGGGGTAGAGAAAAGACTTTGCATTCTACACGATTAAGGGGATATTTGGCTGTGGTGTCGAGTAAAGTTTTCGAATGAGAAATGAGAACACTGGGTGAAATTTTAAGTTTTCTAACGAACATAGAGGCATGTTCGATATGGATTTTGTAGGAAGGAGCATCTTCGGGAGAGAGTAGACAGAACGAATTTTTGTTTCGAATCATTCGAATGCGAAGATCTACATTATTGAGTAAGGCGAGTTTCTGCTGGAATAAATCGCAATGGAGACGTCCCAATAGATCGACTGTTTTACCTTCTTTGAAGAGTTCGTATCGCTTTTTCAGTCCCTCGTTTGTGCTGGTGGCAGGATCAAGTTCATTAAAGGTACCTGGACTGTCCTGGTACCAACCCGAAGCAGTTAGTTGCGAATCTTTTACATCTTGACCAAAATTCAAAAAAGTTTCAAAGTAAGCTCTATAACTGTAGCAATTATCGGAGTTCGAAACGAGTTTATCATTTAGATAGACATCAATTTGACTGAAAAGGGAATGAAGAATGAGGTTGGCAACACTTACTTTGTCAGCAGCTGCAATCGCTTCATTGTTGGCTCCTTTGACAATTCGAATTTGTAGGTGAAGAAGAGTTTGCGAAAGATCCAAGTATTCCTCAGTTGCACCATTCACTAGAAATTCGATCGGAGCGCTGTCACTCAGCGATGAGATGGGATAGAATTCGCTATCTAAAGTATTATCGATAGAAATTGTTGTGGGTGGTACAGCAAAGAGGTCTAATTGATTGTGAAAACATTCGCAGCTCTTTGGATGGGGAAATTGTCCGGAGGATGCCATTACGCTAGCGACTGAAAAATGTCTCCTTCTGGCTTTTGATGACGATGATATCTGCGCATCTTATGTTTCCTAGAGGGAGTTACTGCATTTCCACCACTGCGTTTCCGTTTCCTTTTTCCGGTTCCTCGTTGAAACGCTGCAGACGAAAGAATGTCATCGACAGTTTCACGAAATCTCGTTTTTGCGGCTTCTTTAAAGGGCGTTCCCTGTTCGATATCGTCTAAAAGTCGAGTTCCACCACGCAAGGCCGATCGTCCTGCAGTGATGGCTATTTGTTTGAGGAATGGTTGAACCCATCGTGACAAGGAAGAGAACAGGCCTCCTAACCCGTGGCCACGTTGATATCGACGTCCGATAAACACTGGTATTTCGCCACGACCTGCTTGGTTTGCATAATATTGATCGCATTTTAAAGGGTCGCAGTAATAGGGAGTGGGGAGACGACGGACCATGGTTTTTTTTTTTAGCGAATAGAACGAAAATGCAATTGCACTATCACTCGTCCTCTCTCAAAGGGGATTGCAAGTCCTGCATCATCGCGCAGATGAATAGAAATAGTTTCGAAAGAATGACGTAGTAGAGGTCGATAATAGAGATTGGTGTAGGATTCTGTGATGAGATCTCCGTCATTGCCTCGAACTTGGACCATGCGTAGTAGTGGAGCCATTGTGTCCCCGACAACGCTGCTTTCCACAATATCCGAATAAATATAGATACTATAAAATCCTCCGTACAGATCGAGGACTGAGAGTGCTTCTTTGGTTTGGTAGAATTCTTGTTCTCCTCCAAAACCTAAGATACCCGAAAGATGTTTCGAGAGGCGCAAATGATAGTTTCCCGATATGTGTACAGTGACTTTGCGAGAAAGAGAATTGTAAGAAATGCGAATTCCTGTTTCCTCATTGTAACGATGTTCGATAACATCGTTAACAATTTTAGTAAACTGCTCCGGATCCGAATAATGACCGGGTGCAATACTTAAAACACTAGTCTCGGGAGGGTTGACGGGATCGATGTTGACTTTAAGATAAAAAGAGTGAATCGAACTCGTATCGATGTTCGTCGATTTAGGAGGCTGTATACCTCCAACAGTCTCTCGAATAGTGACGAGTCTAAGAGAGGGATCTAATAAGTCTCGTTGGGATTCTAGTACACTGATGTCAAATCCTAAAATTTCAGCCAATGATTCTGGCAAAGTGACTTCCGAATTTCGAGGGATGGAGAGGAGGGCAGTTTGGGTAGCATCATTGTAGATGAATGTAACGTATTGCGAGAGTTGTTGAAATGTATGATTGGCAATCACTCGTTGAAAAGTATTAATCATGCCTTGCGTGCTCCTATAGTTTCGTCTAAGAGGTAACTGGACTAAAACGGAGGGATTTTTGGTGATCGTAAAATTTCCTCCGAGCTCCGAAACATTGTGCCATGTATGAGGATACTGAATTTCAGTGATTGCACATTCGTAACTATCATTCAGTTCTATTCGTTTTGGAAGTTTTGTAGTGAAAGAGGTAAGTGTATTGTCTGGGAAATAAAGAGCGCTGGAGTTACTCGGTAAAGTAATGTAAAAGTTATCCATACCTTGTGAGAGGTTGAAGAGTCTTTGCATCAATCCAGCTATCAAATTCGGGGCTGTAGCCGAGCCATCGAACTAAGTATTGCTTCGTAGATCCCCGACCTCGTTCGTCTAGAATTTTCTCCACGGGGTAATGAGAGTGATATGGTTTGAGAACTGCCTGTAATTCTAACGGATAGAAGGTTCCTTCAATGATTTCTCCCTTATCATCACGTAGAATATAAACGGGAGGATTTCTTTTCACAACTCGATCGATTGTAAAAACCTCTTTTGACCAGTGGCCTGTATATCCTTTAGCAAAAGCTCTGCGTACACTGCTAACACGTACTCTGTCACCAGCTCGGAGGATCGATGAGGAAGAGGCGACGACGGCGGCGGGAGAATGATAGAGGTTTTTCCAAACTTGTGATTGGTTAGCCACGCTGACATCGTTGGGAGTCATTTTAATGCTGCGATGATACGTGTTGTTATACGCCTCTACTAGATCCTCTAAAACATCGATGTATCGATAACTTCCACTGTAATAAAAATATCTAAACATCGACGATTTTAAGGAGCGGTGAAAACGTTCCACAATGGCAGCTTTAGTTTCGGAATGAGTTGTGAAAAAATGAATGTCATATTCTTTTAAAAGATTCTGAAATTTACGGTTTAGAAATTCCTTACCTTTGTCTGTCTGTAGAAAATCTGGTATTCCCATTCTGCCTGATTCGAGAAGTGATCTAAAACCTTCTGTAACATGATTTGAACTTTTTGATTTTAAAGGAATGACGAAAGACTTTTTAGAAAATACATCGATAACTGTCAGTAGGAATTTATATCCGTCATTGTAACGACTGAGCGATGTGAGATCGACCAGATCACTCTGCCATTGCTGATGAGGACCTTCTACCATAATTCTATTTCTCGGGTAACGATATCGAACGGGACGAAAGAGAGTATACGTATCGACGGATTTCAGCCAATCTTTTACTTGTCCGATAGTGATATCGGGACGAATTTGTTTTGCAGCTCTGTATAATTTGACAATCCCTCCGAAAGAACCGTGTTGTTTCGGATCAAAGTAGATTTCACGAAGAAAAGTGTCAATATTATTTGAAATCTTCGTACGTTTTCCAAAGCTGTAAGACTTCTTCGAATGGGGGGGAGACATCGGCGGCCGATGCTGTTTTCGCTTTTTTCTTGCGACGATGGGACGGCTCGACTTCGATATCGACAACTCCTCGAGGTCCCGATACGTCTAAACCTCTTAGTTTTGTACTGAGACGTGCCGATTTCATTTGGCGCATTATATCCTTCCACTCTTTCGCATTGCCGAAATAATCTTTTGGGACATTTAGATCGATTAGAATTTTTCTGAATTCTGGCCAACCTCTCGGTTTGGGATTGTCAAAACGTGCTGGTCGTGAAATA
Organism: Thereuonema tuberculata; assembly: GCA_023159025.1. NCBI lineage: Eukaryota > Metazoa > Arthropoda > Chilopoda > Scutigeromorpha > Scutigeridae > Thereuonema > Thereuonema tuberculata. The sequence continues at coordinate 9,226 of JAFIDM010105739.1, read as the reverse complement.
TAGTTGATTAACTCCGCGATGTTAGTACCCGGAATTCTCCTGTTCTGAACAATTAATTCACCACTCGATGGATGCAACTTCAGTTCACGGTGAGATTTCAACTGTTCGAATAATGCCTGTCCTTGGTTACGATAGTTTTTGGGGAGAATCATACGCAGTATACGGTCCCAGGATGGAGCGACTTCTTCCACTACATCTTCTTCTTCTTCATCCGTCGTCGTCATTGTCGTCTTACGGTCCGTTGCGCCCCCCGGGGGGCGCGTCTGCGGCGGCGGCGGCGGGATGGACAATCTTCTGATTTTCCGTCGGAGGAGGATGATGGAGTTGTCGAAAGAATAGTCTATATTTCTGTTGTAAATCACCGATAAACTTCGATTTTACATCGTCCGGAAGGTTAGGATTAGTCAGTAATAGATCCAATTCGGACTGCAATGATTGTAGTTTTTGAAATAGGGGTTGATGTATATGAAATGTTTCAGACGGTGCCAATCTCTGTTGAACCATTTCCTCGGGTAAGACGATTAATTTTTTGAGTGTGTCCATTATCCACGTCCCAAGACTGAACCTAGTAAGCCTCCCAGGGCTGGAATTAAGAAAGGAAGGAATGCGCCACCCGTCTGCACCAGTAGTCGTCTATGGCTCTGCACACTCTGTTTCGGTTGTACTAGGGCTCTCAATGTCTTCTTGTATCGTTGGAGTTTACGTTTCTGACTGGGAGTGATCGAAACAGTTCCATTCAAAACGTTCTTGATGACTTCGCAAAGACAGCGTATGAAATCGTCCGATCCGTAACGGAGAACTCCTTTGAGTTGTGGAGGATTTAAGGATGGAAATGCTTGGAGTAACTGCCTGTATTTCATAAGACGGCGAGGCGTTCCTCTCCTCATGATGCTCTGATGACGAATGAGATGCTTCATCCTTCGGAATTATGGATCGAATAGATTGTGAGAGGGGTGTCGGGAAAAATTCCCGTACGAATGCGAAACGTATCTCGTGTTTCAGGTTTTAGATCGATGAATAAATATCCAAACGGTTTACTCGTAGCGTCTTTGTAGGCTTCGAGGAAAAGTTTTTCGTTTTCGGGAAACACTTGTCTCGCGAAGTAAAGAATCTGTTTCCGGTCACGAATATTCCTAAATAAAATGAAGTAATGGGTATTTAACGATATTGTTCTATGCACTTTGTCCTGATAGAAAAGATTCTGCACTAAATAGATAACGCTGATGTTTTTATGATGACTGTATTTCGTGAATAATTGTTCAACAACTTCCTGGAATTTTGAAGATCCCATGAGATCGTCCAAAATCAGTAGCTTCCGTTGAAGGGTGTTTAGAGTCTGTAGTTTCGGGATTCCTTCGAAGAAGTGTACGAAACTCGAATATTCCGACATCCATGATTGATAAACACCGTAGTACCAAACAATTTTCTCGGGTGGTGGTTCAATTAAAATATCTCTGTAATACAAAAGTTTCTTGACCAGTTCGGTTTTACCGCAAGAGGTAGCTCCACCTATCAAACAAGTAAACGGATGTTTTAAACTGAACGTGTTCTTTTCCACAACTTCCATCGTTCTGTCTGCCTCCCAGACACATCGCATGATCTTTTAAAAAAATTCCTTTCTTATGAGTTAAGCATTTACAAATAAATAAGACTGGAGAGAGTAATTGATCAAACATTTTTTATTTAAACTTTGGATGAGGAAAAAAAAAGATATTACAAAATTATAAAACATATACGATCTTTAAAAAAGTTACATAGAATATTAAAAAATGATTAAATGTTTTTAAAACGGTATTACATGCTTTTTTTTATATATATATAAAAAAAGTACATACGCATATAATAGCTTTTGTCTGATTTTTTTTCAAAATCCATAAGGAATTGTTACAAGTTTGGTAGGGAGTATAACACGTTTGTCAAAAACTGCTTTGTACTTTTTTATTTCGGTTCTACTCACAATCTTTCTATCATTAGTCCTTGCTATCTTATGCTTGTTTCTTATGATTGTTTCAGTAGGTACATCATCATTTATTAATTCACGGACCATCTTTTCCATCAGATCTATATCTATATGTTTCTTTGTTTCATACGATAAATAGAATCCACGGATTTTCATGACGACGAAAGAAGGCTCATCGGGCATTGAGGATTTTACTTCGAATGCATAATTTTTAGGTCCAACGGTACAAAATCTTGCTATCCTATATTGACCCCCAAAATCTTTTTTAATCTGGTCTGACATATCTCCCAACATGTTTCCAGTGACAATTGGACATTCACATTCCTTCTTGTGAGTAAAAAACACAGAGTCAGTGTCTGTGTACATGCAAGCACCTCCCAGTAATTCCATGTAACTGAGAATTTGTAAACGGGCATGACATGTAACAAAAGCGGCAAGTATGAGATTTGTATGACCACCAGTTGGAAGAATTTCAGTATCATCTTTCCATTGTATCTGGGCGATTTTGTCATTATTGAAGAAATTAACGCTACTGACTGTTTTGGTATCGTCATTTAACAATTTAAAGAACTCTTTCGGGTCATTTACAAATTTGGTCTGTGTTCTCTGTACTGATTGAGCCAGTTTTCCATAAAAGCTGTTGAGACATGTCTTGGCCAAATTCCTCAGAGGCATGTTTTTTTTAATATCTCTATAATCTAACTCAATCCCCTCTTTTGCAACAAAATCTTGAATGTAATTCTTCCTCTGTTCATCTGTGATACAGTTCGAAGGAAATCCTTCGCTACTTTGTTTGATCTTGAGAAACATGTTTACATAGTCCGTAAACAATCCTCCAGAACGTTTTTGACGATTGTATTGTTCTGTCACCGGAAAATGCCATACATGATATAGCTCCAGAATTTTATAGCCACGTTCCAGAGCATACTGTACTTCGAAAGAAACCCAAGTTCCTAAAAGACTTCTGCCCTCATCGTCGTGAGTGCATCTAATTTGATTTTTTCTCTCCAGACATGTTCGGCAAAGAGGAAAGAACAATTTCTTTTCAAATCGATAGGGCAAAACTGGATGAAAAAGTCCTTTTGGCGGTACAACTTTGCATTTGATAAGACCACAAAAGTTTGATATATTTGTACTCGTAAACTTGTTTAAAATCTGAGGAATACCTACACAATATTTTCTATATTTCAAAACGTAGGGATAGAGGCTTAGAATGTCAAAATACCTAATAACTTCATCGTCGTTAGCATTATGTAAAAGCCGTATCGCTTCTACTCTTCCTCCGAAGTAAGCATCTCTCGGATCAATGGGGGCTACAATCGCGAATTGCTTGACAGTCTCTCTTAGCTCATCATTTTCCTTCAGCATTCTATTAAATTGGCATTCCCATATTTTCTCATACTGAAAGCCGTGAGAGAGAAAAGAGCTTTCCTTTTCCAATGTCTGCTCGTACAGTTCCTGCATAGTACACTGTGAATGCGGGTGTCTAAGACCTCTCTGTTTGTAGCAAAAAATACAACCATGGAAAAAACATCCGTAGAATTCGAAGACGGTACGAGTAGGCTCATGATAACCGTCCACAAACCATCGATCCAACAATTTTCGCTCTTTCGAATTGCCTGCATGCTCAATGGTGATATTTCTCTGAGACTCGATTAATGAAAGCCACTGAAGAGCCACTTTCGAATACTGTCGAGGAGATCGAAATCCTACTTCAGAAATCAGGAGAATGGTGTTTTCTTTAAGAAATAGAGATCTAAACACCTTCATGCATGCGGCAGAAATAGTAAAGCTGTTTCGAAAAGGGCAGTGGCCAGTAACTTTGGCAAACAAATCCCTGAATTTCAAACAGCTATGTTGCAAAATCTGCACATCGCTGACACAATATTGGATAATCTCTCTCCTAAAATCAAAAGTTACATTGCCTTGAGTTTTATACCAGTCATCGAATTTTTGAAAATCCTCTGGCTTCATTGATTGGGGATTATAATAGTGAGATGCAGGTATTGGTCCTACATAGTTGTAATTCTCTCTTTTGTTGAAGAAGTACGGAAAATATCCCTTCTTGATAGATACATCCTCGATCTCGAACATTTTAGGAAGTGTAGCCAGGCTAGTTGAAAAATAAGCAAAGGAATCGAGGAAGCGAATCTTTCCAATTTGCATGTATAATATTTTGTTACCGTCAAATATAAGCTTTGGTTTCAGGTTGTTTTGAACGAAATATTGCAAAATGAAATGATTATCATAGCCCTTGGAATTATGACCGATAAAAGTAACTTCTACATCGTTATATTCTTTCAAGAACCAACTACAAAATTCATCTCGAGCTTCGTCCCCGAAGAATGTTCTCCACTTCATCCCCGTTTGTGGGGCACAATTTAGGCAATAATCACTCGTCGTTGTTCTACATATATCACAACAAATCTGCGCCACGCAAAGATTCACAGAATGCTCCATGATCTCATCACCGTGTTTGTCTTTATCTATCACATCTTCCATCCGACATTCAAAATCGTAAAATACAAATCTTGTATTTTTGACATCCTCATCAATTTTAGGAAGTTTGATTACTTTCATGAAACAGTGATGATTTGATTCTACATACATTTTGCAGTTGTTGCAATAGTTGAAAAAGCACAAATGGGTTTTTCTAGAGAGCATATCTCTTTCTCTATTACATCGTTCGCATTTCACAAATTGCTCACAGACAGTGAGTTTCATAGTACCTTTCGAAAAGGAAAGAGCCTTATGATTTTCAAAACATTGAGGATTTTTAAACCAACGGCGACAATATTCGCACTGACACCATTTTTCAATATTGCAATTGCCCGTGTGTTTGCATGCCCAACAGTAAAAAGTGCAATGATGACTGTTCTTTCTCCAATATTTTTTGAAACATTTTATGCAGAAATAGGGCGAACCATAAAATCCAGTTAATTTTGTTATCACGGCAAAATGAGAATCATATAGATATAGATAAATTTTACGATCATTTTCAGGACCTACAAAAATTGGCTGGTCTGAGTCGTCTCTCGAAATCACATATATCTGAAATTTGCCATGGAGATAATTCTGAAACTGCTGTACCTCCTCTAAGCCTGCGAGTGGTCCCATTTTAACGGAGGCCTTTTTATGTAGGGCCAATGCACATCGAAACTGGACACCTCGGCCACGAACGATGGATTCTTTCATCGGATCCTTTTCAGCAATTGCAATAGCTGTCACCAAAGCACGTGCCAAACAGCTCCCATCCTTCGTGTTTTTAATTCTAATTATCGAATTCTTTGCTCTGAGCCACTCGATGAAAGAAACATTACCCTTTTTCTTATATCTACCACCAGCCGGCATAAGTACTTTAATAATCTTTACTCTTAACTCTTGATTGAAAGCAAGTACTTTGTTAGACTGTGCCAAGCGTTCCAACAATGCAATAATTTGATTAATGTTAAATTCATCTCTTCTTCTGAAAGACAGCCATGCTGGGCGTTCGAAAGAATTGCTCTCAATCGAAATTCCAATTTTGTCTCTTTCTCTCGAGCCTTTCAGCAATCTATCCATGAGATACATAAAGAGCATTTCCACCAATTTCATTATTGGAATCTTTTCTAAATTCATCGAATGGATTTCATCAAATGTAGGAATCCTCATCGATACATGATATTCACTTGCTTCTGAATGAAAACGTCGTACCGGACGATGTACGACATTTTTTATCTGAATCAGTTTTTCAAAAAGTGAGACCTTATTTTGTTTTACTTTTTCATAATCCGAACTAGAATCCGACTCCCAACTATCTCTTAAAATTATGTCCGACGCCGAGCTGTTAGTAATATCATCACTTTCCAAAAGATTCAAATTTACACCCGAAGTTGATGGTCGATTCAAATCCATAATTCTACTATGTACATAAGCATTTATAAAAAATAGAAGCGAGCAAAAAAGTCAGACAAAAGCAAATTTGTAAATAAAAAAAAAGCATGTATTTACCTCAACATCTTTAGTATGTAATCATTTGCCCGTCTTGGAAAACGTTCTCGGATCCTCCGACTTCGCTCACCTCTTCGTCCGACAACAAGGCTCGTAGAAGCTCCGATTTGCGTGGACGTCGGGCTCCTACCTCCTTTTTCTTCGCTGCGTTGTTGATGCTTCGACCGTCTTGGATAACGCTCTCGGACCCTCCGTTATACTCCTCGTCAGACTGCCCCTGTAGAATCTCCGTCTTGCGTGGACGTCGAACTCCTTGTGGTTTCTTCGTCGCCTTCGCAGGAGGGGTGCCTCGTTTCAATGGTGAAGATGGCAAATCGTCTCCGTCCTCCAAGATATTCTCTTTTAAGCGTAAAGAGAGGGCTTCGATCCCGCTCTTAATTTCTTTGGAGAGATATCTTGTCAAAGTTTCGAACATCGACTTGCTCAAAGAAATCGAGGCATCGTAGTAAGTAAAAATAAATTTTACTCCCGACTCCTGAGAATATCTAATTTCGAGTTTTCTCCCCTCAGTAAGAGAAATTACGGCACCTACTGGAGTTGTATTGGACCCCTTCTTTACGCTGTTTTGGCCGGAAATCTCCACTTGCTTCAACACATCGACAATTCGTCCGATTCTCTGATGTAGAATGGCCGCATCTTTAGGACAGAGAGTAACTCCATCCTTCGTCGCTATCAATCCAGATCCAACTTCGATGTATTTTCGAATGTGTATACGCACAGCTCGCTTAAATATGCATGCCTGGACAAAGACACCTCTTCCCAAATGGTATGTATGCTCTGGGAGTTGGGTTCCAGGAGCTAACTAAAATTATAAAGAAAAGAAAAAGCAAACCTAAACATTTCAATTAATCTTGAAAACATGTTTTTAGATAATTAATCTTTTCAATAACAGCAATAAGGAGAAAAAAAAAGAAATCTTAAGTTATACTTACATCAAAAAATTCCTCTGCTAAGTCGATCTCAATGATAGAAGATGTAGCCATCATTCAGCGGTCAGGAACAGGATGATTTCTGTAGATCGAGTGAGACTTTATATACATTTTAAATGAAGGACAACATTGCATTACGAGCGTCCCACAACTTCTCTGTGATTGGTTAAGAAATTATGTGGCCATAAATCTTAAAGTTATGCAGCTGTTTTCACATCTAGTAAACACTCTCATTAACTGTTTTATTTTTTCATGCATCATTGCATCACTGAACTAGAATTTTCTGGGGGACATGATTATGAGAAACTTGTCCTCGTCATTTTCTCAAAGGATGTCGAGAACATCTGTCTTCACATTTAGTAAATAATCTCATTAACAGTTTTATTTTTTCATGCATTATGGCATCACTGAACTAGAATTTTTGGGGGGTAGATGATTGTCAAATTACATTTCTTTCGTGACTGGATTATGAGAAAGTTGTCTCCATCAGTTTCTTAAAAAATCTAATAATCTCGTTTTTTTATCTCGCAGAAGATTTTGTGAAATTGATAAAATAAAGCGATATGGTTAAACAAATTATATAGCCATAAATCTTCTAAGTAGATTTTTTAAAACTAAAAAGTTATGCAATCGTTTTTCATGTTTAGTAAATTATTCTCATTAACTTTTTTTTAATGCATTATTCCATCACTGAATTAGAATTTTTAGGATATGATTATCTTTAATTACATTTTTCCTTGAATAGCTTATAAGAAACATACCCTCACTAATTTCTCAAAAGATCTGATGATCTTAAGAAATATGGAGCATTTTTATTATTTTATTTCGCAGAAGATTTTGGCAAATATCTTAGCAACACTTCTAATAAAATATGAAGAGAAACTTTTAAAAAATTATTTTAAATTTTACCATTTATCTTTTTCTTTTTTCGAAAAATTATTTTCTCAAAAATATATAGAGCAGTAAGTCAAATTTAAAAACTAAAATGAAATGGTGAGAAAAGTTTTCGAATTCCATTCCCATATTAATAAAGTGTCAGATTAACGGGAAATTAAAAAAACTCTAAATATCTCTTCACAAGATGCTCTTCAGGAAAAATTAGGTCAACCATCTGTCACCACATCTCGGAAGTAGAATTAAGAACCTAATATCTTCAGAAGTCCGTAAACAACATCTGGTGTTATTAAACAAATCAACTAAACACTTATTATTTTCTCATTCCTTCATCGAGAGAACTTCATTTCTCGTCCGTTTAGCAGTCCGTTTAGCATATCTTGAGGGTAAGAGAAAAATTCATTTTCTAAAAACCTAATCTCTATCATTCAGGAAAAATGTTCGAAGTGTTTATTTATATTTTAAATTTAGAAGAAATTAGTATTCATTACATTACTGTCTCACAAAATGATGAGATATTAATATTTGAAAGGATTGAAATTGAAAACAATATTAATATAATTTATCAGGAAGATTATATGAATATCTATCATGCAAATCTTGATGAAATTGTAACGTTCAATTTGTCGAATTCAGAGACTATTAGTTTTCAAATTTATAGCGAAGAAAATATAATTAAACTTCGTTATACAAAAATTGATACGATTTTCGAACTCCCTCAATCGAATGAAATTTCTTCTAGTGATGGAGAATTAGGATATAATTTAGAATATGAATTACACTCAGACAACGAAGTCCAAGATCCCTCAATATCTTCGACAACAAATTAAGGTAAGTTTTCTTTATTACATATATTTTATGTTCTAAATTTCATTATGAAACAATTATAATTATTCATGAAATCTGTCATTCGATGTTGCGAACTAACCAAACTCTTTTACGCTCACTATACATCATTCTCAAAGATAAATGCATGCTTCAAGAACGAATGTGTCTGTTTTTAGTACATACATTGATTTCTCGAAATGTACTAAAAATTTCTCTCGATCCCTCCAACTCTTTTCACTTATTACAAACCGGACAAAACGGAGGTTTCAAGGTCAAAAGTGTCCTAGACCCTTGTTTTTAAGGACAAAACGGACGTTTCAATGTCAAAAGTGTCCTAGACCCTTGTTTTTTAGTAGCCCTCAAGTGTATATATTACTACTCAGATGATTGACAACATTATGGTAAATGGATCTTATGTGGAGACGAAGAGGAAGGCAGAAAATAGGAAAGATTGGAGAATGCTGGGTTTGCAGTGAAGGACCTGCCCTTGGCAGAGAACTATGAATGAATGAATGTTGTCATAGCAACAATATACAGTCCTCACGCTGAAAGATGAAACTCCCAGAATGCAAAGCAGATTATAGATTGTCCTTTCCTGGCCGTTCGCTAACATTGAAATAGAAGA
>JAFIDM010105737.1:0-17526 GCA_023159025.1 Thereuonema tuberculata | reverse complement strand
AATTTGTACTGCAATTTCACTGCAGAATGAATAAATGAATTACAGGTGAAGTTAAAAGATTATGTAAATATTTACAATAAAAACTTAAATAAAAAATTCATACTTACAGCCTTGGCATTGAAAAAAATTAATGAAAAAATTTAATATTTAATTCGAAGTAACTTTTTTTATAATAAAACTTGGGAAACAAACTTTAGAAGCCTACTTTTGTCAGATAATTTGTAACGAAAACAGCAAAGAAAACGAAAAAAACAAAACAATATAAACTTTAATTCTAAATTTCGATATATATTTCTTTTTATTGTTAACCATCACATTCCAAAGTCAACTTCATGTTCCCTGATTAATTTTACTAATCCAAAATTTCTTGAAGTAACTATCATATCATATATTTATAAAAATACCTATAATACTTAAAAAGTTACAGCTTTCGTAAAAATTTGTAATTATTTGACGTAATTATTGGAAAAATCTGAAATTTTAGAATAATAGAATTCTAGTTCCCTAGTTGAATTATATCTAGGTTTCATAGTAGGATTATTGGTTCAACTGCAGTATACGGTAATCGAAACTGAAACTAAGAAAACGCGTACGAACCCTAAGGCACATTTTCAACCAAATACAGTTAGAATTAGGTTAGCTCAAATTAACTCCCATAAGGCACATTTGCATTAGGTTAGGTTAGATTAGGTTCGCTTAGCTGCAGGATGTATGTCTTGGAAAATAACCCCGCGAATTCCACCCATTGCAATTTCAACGATAACTCATGTCCGCCATTTCCGTTTACCGTAAAATGCAGTTTTACCGGATTATTATATGGCTTCTGAATATGATTGAAAGTTAGAAAAAAAACCACACATTCCGAAGTCATCTTCATATTCCCTGTTATTTAATTGGGCGATCACGTTACTGACAGTCCTTTCTATGTTATTGATATTCGGAACGAATGTTAATCAGAATTAAAATACCAATCCAAATGTGATCATTATGTCTCCCGTTTATTTGATATTTTCGAGTTGTTGCATACAATCTTTCCTGTAGGGTACAAAAACAATTTCTGTCATGTGATCGAAAATATGATTTGTAACAAGTTATAACTTCATTAATAATAAAAGCTATTTTTATTTACTGAAGAGCAACTCAGTTTGATACTTTACTTATTTTGAATTCTGAAGAAAACAAATTGAACCAAGATTTAATAAGGTTTTTAATTACAAAACTATCCGTCCATTAGCTTTTTCAAAAAAAATTTTCCCAAAGCTACACAACATTTTAAATTTTCAAATGCCTTTCTCTAGACGAAATCAAAGACGAGCTTTTCAAATGTGGAGTTCAAAGTTTGTACAACTTTCTGCCAGCTGGAACAATCTGCAACTTTCGGAAATAAGCGTCTGAAATTCCCTCTAAAATTCGAATTCGAAAGATTTTTTTTTTTATAAAAAAAAAACATTACGTTGTCGTATTTTTAGGTGTCGGAATCATAATTTTATCTTCTTTAATTTTTGAGAAAAGCTTTTTTGAAAAAAAACCCAAAAAACCCTCCATGTTTTTGGTTTTTACGCAATAAATCCTAAGCGCATGCGACTTTTTTGCGAAATATGGCTTATTACTACACTTCACAATAGAAGGGTTGCTCGGCTGAAATCTTGATAGAATTTTTTTTTCTATTTTCATTTTTTTTTTATTTTTATTTTTTTTAAAAAAAACTTAGTAATATTCGCTCGGTATTGAAACCTGGTGTGTTTACAGTGACTACTCTCAACTGATGATCACCAATATAGAGAGAAACAACTGTTTTGGGATATAACCTGCAAACATGGTCTCTCCCTCTTAAAGTAACATTCTTTTTTAATTTTTTTAAATTTAATCTACTTAATTAAAAAGCAACAAAGATCAGAATTCGAACTGAGGGATATAAACACAGAAAGGAGAGGGGGGCAAACTTTCATCAAGAAACTGTTGATGTGTTCACAAAAAAGTTTTTAGTATATTTTTAGCAAGATGACCATTTACTGTCATTCACGTATTTTTTTTAAAGAACCTTCATACAAAAACATTTGAAGTTAACTATCAGTGCTTCAGATGTTGAAATTTATCAGCAAACATTAAATAATAAGTAATTGAAAGTAAGTATAAACATGTTTACCGGCTGTGGTTGTAATGTCGATTTATTAAAAAAAAAAAAATAAGACCCATTACAATTGGAAAATAATCATAAATGTGGTAAACCTAATATAAAAATATTATTTTTATTAAACTAAAATTTCTTGAAATAAGTATCGCATTATCATAAATTTATAAAAATATCAGAACACTTTTTGATTTACAACTTTCATAAACATTTGTAATTACTTGGCTGAAATATTAGGAAAAAAAAATTAAGCTGGAAATTTTATAACATTGAAATTCTATTTCCCTAGCTAAGCTAGGTATTCTGTTATTCTGTTAATCTTTATATATTAGGAAAGTGATAATGTTCAGATGCTTGGCAAAAGAAATATAATTTTTCATCAATTATAAACATCAATGGTATCGTTTAATGTTTTAATATTTTGTTTGTAAGCAACTAAATATCATGAATATTTATAAGAATTAATTTGTACAGCAATTTCACAGCAGAATGAATAAATGAAATAAATGCCAAGTGAAAAGATTATGTAAATTTTTAAAGTAAAACTGAAATACAAAAGTCATACTTACGTGCTTGACATTGAAAAAAAAAAAACGATTGAGAAAATTTAGTATTTAATATGAAGTAATTTCATTTATAAAATATTGTGAAACCAACTTTAAATGCTTATCTATGACAGATATTTTGTACCTAAAACAACAAATTACTTTATGTATTCAGAAAGTGATAATGTTCAGCAGCTTGGCAAAACAAATATAAGTTTTCAACAATTTCAAAAATCAATGGTATCGTTTACGTTTTAATTTTTAGTTTGTAAGCAACTAAATATCATGAGTATTTATGAGAATTAATTAGTACAGCAATTTCAGAGCAGAATGAATAAATGAAATAAAAGCCAAGTGAAAAGATTATGTAAATCTTTAAAATGAAAACTGAAATATAAAATTCATACTTACCCACTTCGCATTGAAAAAAAAAACGATTGAGAAAAGTTTTATTAAAATAAAGTAACTAAACGGGTACCGTCGCTTTGCTTCGGAACCCTTGCATGTAGAGCATTAAAAAAAAAACCTTTTTGTCTTTAGCAAATCGATATGGAGATCGGAGAATATACAACTTCCCAGCTCGTTGTGGGCTTCTCCACTTAACTCAGTTGTATTGCGTGTTGGCACTCACACGGGAGGGTGGCGCAGCTTAGCCGCAGCTGCTTTTGCGCCATAAAACACCAACCAACCAACACGGGAGGGGGGGTACGGAAAAACACTCAATTTTTGCATGTATCTTCGAAACGCAGAAACGTTTGTTAATGACTGATATACCGTTCAATAGAACTTTCAAATACCAACGTTTTCTCAATATAATGTTCTTTTCCAACTTTCATACTTTTCATTTAAATTGAGAAAGTGTCAACATTTGACCTTTTAAAAGGTGCCATCTTGGAAACCAAAAACTTTTTTCGAAAGATTTTAGTAGCATTTTGTTTGTCTTAAAAAGCTTTACATTTTATTCATTTACATGACCAATCTATCTTATACAGTTTGTTCACAAAATTGGAAAAATGTAAAGTCTTATGACAATCACAGACAGAATAACGCTTTTATATAATACTAGACGGGAACCGTCGCTTGGCTCCGGAACCCTTGCTTGTTTAGCATTAAAAAAAAAAAATCTTTATTTATTTAGCAAATTAATATGGAGATCGGAGAATACACGACTTCCCAGCTCGTTGTGAGCTTCTCCGCTTAACTCAGGTGTATTCCATGTTGGCACTCACACGACGGGTTGCCGCAAAAGCACTTCATTTTTGCAAGTATCTTCCAAGCACAGAAACGTTTGTTAATGACTGATGTACCGTTCGATTATCAATGACTGACAGAATACCGCTTTTATATATAATATAATTTCCTTTATAATAAATTGCGAAACAAACTTTAAATGCGTATCTTTGACAGATATTTTGCAACAAAAACAACAATAAGAAGAAAAAGGCCAACCATATTTAAAAAAAAAAAAAATAGATTTATACTTATTTTATTTGTTAAAAAGCCAGGGCAACTTTCATAAAAAAAACTGGTTTTTCAGTTCTGAAATTTGGTTTGCATATAAGATAACCTTTTACTATCATTTATGTATTTTTTTTAACAAAACTTCATATTAATGCTTTATAACTTAACTAAAAGTGGTTAAGCTGTAGAAATAAAACATTGAGAAATAAATAATAATTAAATTGAAATTAGTGTAAAAGCATTTATCTGGGACTATCGATTAAATGTCGATTACTTCAATAAAAATAAAATAAGACTTAATAACATTGTCTAAATAACCTTCAAAGTATTAAACTTAATATAAAAATTTTAATTTTACAATTCCAAAATTTTTTGAAATAACTACCGTATTGTCATATATTTATTAAAATATTTAGAATACCTTTTAATTTACAGCCTACGTAAACATTTCTAATAATTTAACATAAATATTAAAAAAAAATATATAATATAGAAAATTTTAGAATAATGGAATTCTTGTTCCCTTGTTGAATTACATATCTTCTTATTGACAGGTTTATATTTTAAGAATGTGATATTGTTCAGATGCTTTTAAAAAGAAAAATTAGTTTTTATCAATTTCAAAGGTGAATGGTGTCAATTTCTTCGTAATTTCTAGTTTGTAAGCAACCAAATATCATGCGTATTTATAAGAAATAAATTGTACTGCAATTTCACTGCAGAAAGAACAAATGAAATACAAACCAAGTAAAAAATTATGTAGATTTTTAAAATAAAAACTGAAATACAAAATTCATACTTACCGCCTTGGCATTGAAAAAAACGAATAAGAAAAACTTAATATTGAATTTGAAGTAACTTTCTTTATAATAAAATTTGGGATACAAACATTAGACGAGTATGATTGTCATCAATGTATGATTCTCTGATCGGTCAATTGTTAAAACGCATGTAAAGGAGATTGTATGCAGAAGAAAACGACAAAAGTGTGTAGTGTTGCTGTGTTTGAAGTCATAAATATGAAAAAGTGAATAAAAAGGAAGCCATATTTGTTTGTATGTTGTCTTATTCGAATACTGTGCTTCTGTATTCTATATTCTATTTTACTGTGTACCCAATATGAACATAATAATGTATAAACGTACATTATATGGCCGAAAGTATCCAGACACCCCGTGGTCGGGACATGGAGCCTGCTGAGGCATGTATAATTAATATGACATCGGTCCCGCTTTTCATCGATGAGAAACCTGTACACGTGTGGGATCGCTTTTCACTAGGTTTTTATAGGTGGTCGCAGGAACTTACCTGCCACGACAGCTGAAGTGAGTTCGGCCACGGAAGATGAGCCATGTGGGTGGGCAAATATTATGCGTTTTATTTCGTCCCACAGGGAGTTATATTTCCCAACTTGATTTCTATATCTTCTTATTGTCAAGTTTATATTTTAAGAAAGTGATATTGTTCGGATGATATGTAAAAGAAATATAAGTTTTCACCCATTTCAAAGATAAAGGGTATCGATTATATCTCAATTGCTAGTTTCCAAACAACTAAATATCATGGATAGTTATGAGAAATAAATTTTACTCCAATCTCGCTGAACTACAGGTGAAGTGAAAATATTAGGGAAATATTTAAATTAGAAACTGAAATAAAAAAATTCATACTTACAGCCTTGGAATTGAAAAAAAAAGGAAGGAGAAAATTTAATATTTAATTTGAATTAACTTTCTTTATAATAAAACTTTGAAAACAAAGATTAGAGCTTTATTTCTGTGAGATAATTTGTACCGAAAACAGGAAAGAAATGAAAAAGAAACTAATTCAAATTTTAATCTGAATACGGATTTATATTAATTTTCATTGTTAGAGAGTGATCAATTCTGGAAATTATTGTATAAAAAAACAGCTTAAAATACATGAACAATATATTAATTTCCACTACTACCGAAACCACAGAAATGTTTTAAATGTTTGTTTTCATGTAATATATAATTATATTATAATATCATGTTATATAGGGAATGTAGGTGGGAGAGAAGCCAAGTTCTGCGACCGCAGGGCTATTGTACTATTCCACAGAAAGAAGGACAGATGAAGAGAAAGAATGAGAAAGTATGGTGGGAGAAGTGGATGGAAACTCGAAAACCTCGAGAAAACCAGCCCAGTACGGATTGCTCACAATCACGAAACCCACATGAGAACAATATATAGTTACTAATGTTTTTTCATGTGGGTCCTACAGCCAATAACTAACATGTATCACTGTTGGCTGTTGGCACTAAATTTATATCCCAGCATAGTTCGAGGATGTTCCATTCTGAATTTTCTTCTGATTCAGTTCATAAGATTTACCTACCTCTTTCTAAAATTATATCGGAATTCTTTCTTGGGGCTAAAGTTGGGAGAGCCTAGGCCAAACAATCCGATCTCAACATAGTTCCGGTAAAGTTTAACTGTTTGACTACGTAATAATTTATTTGCTTCCATTTCACTAATTTATAGAAATTAATTTGGTATTTCTGTTGGATGAAATTTGTTAATAATCGACAAAATGACATTTATTCAACATTTCAGTCCATAATTTATTACTGTGTATGATTATCATGTGTGTCGATTGTTAAAATGCAGATATAGAGACACTATACAACAGAAAAAGACAAAAGTGTATATAATTGTTATTCTTCGAAGTCATAGATAATGGTGAAGAGAATAAAAATGAAACGACCGGCATGGGTGTTTCTACTGTGCTGTATTGGATTTAGTCTATGTCTTGTTAGACAGTGTGTGTGTCCGTTTGACCGAAGTGTGGTTATGATGGAAAGTGGAACTGAACAATTATTCGCTATTGTGCTATTAATATTTCGGGAGTCTAGACGAAATGCAGTTACTGCCTGTGCTCTGCATGCTGGAAGGTAAACTGGTAGATATATACGTCTCGAAATTATTAGGATAGGGTGGAACAGAAATTGAGTGATGAGCCGAATGAAGCACTGGAATAGTTTGTTATTCCTCAAGGCATGGAAATCGACATTGTGCCTTTCCCGACACTAAATCCTACAACATCAACAAGAGAAATTGCTAGCTTTACAACTGAAAGGCAACAATCCATTTGGAGAATTTTACAAAACATGGATTCCGTTTCTGTATGTATTAGTTCCACACTGATACATCAACACAAAACACTTATGAAAAAGAACTGGGCAGACGTTTACAACTTCTCAGTTAGATATTGGACAATAACGCAAATAATAATAATTTTTCCTTCCACATTTTATGTGTAGACGAAACGCGATTTGCATATAACCGCATGATCAATAGAAACAATGTGATCTCTTTGGCGCTCTACCCAGTACTCGTAGCGGCAAGCATAAGTTGTTCAACATGTCCTGGAAGAGCGGTTGTTCTATTACCCTACGAGTCATACTGTGACAGTTGTACTGTATGGTCCATAAGGTACTTTTCAGTCTATATTGGTCTCTGATTCATTTAACCTTGTGTTATGATGTAATCATTTGATTGACAAATTAAAAAAAAAAACAAAGATTCCTAGATTAAAACCCTGTCTCTACTCTAACCAATCCCTCTTAGCAAAATTAAAAATAATTCCTTTCGAACATATCTACAAGCTTCAATTGGCGTATTGAATTTACTTAAAACCGAGTAAATAAAAAAAAACCTATATCCTCGAATTCCCACTCTTATTAAACTAGACCCATTCTTATTCTTTTACTAATAAAAACAAGATCTAACTGTCAAACAAGAGTAGTCAGTTACTCAGCTCCTCGGCATTGGAATCAAATTCCAATGGGAATTCGTGGCTGGTCTTCTCTGGCTCTGGCACAATTTAAAAGAAAACTCAAACAACACTCATCTACTCCACTCAATCCTAATAAATCCTAATAGATATACAAATCCTCTTCAGTACCATTGTCCGATTTGGTCCAAATCATTGCTTGGGGCTGGTTGATGTAGAAAAAGGGCGAAGTCTGCAGTAATATCACAATACAATTGGAAACTTGAAAGATCTCCCTCTCCTAATTTAATCACCATCAATCTTTTGAATAATTTTCAAGTATGTGTTATTAGGTCACTTTTGTCTTTAAAAAATACAAAGTGTTCCTGGGAGCAGGAATTAAACACTGGTTTAAAATCTTGATGAAAATGTAGTTTTAATATTTTATTTTCTTATTTTCTTTTTTTTTTGTTATTTCAAAATAAGTAATATTTTTCTTAACCTTTTTTTTTAAATAAATGCTCTTTTTTTAAGATGAACGAAAACCAAGATTTGGACTAAGGAATACAAATAGGGGGCAAACTTTCATCAAGAAACCGGTTGTTGAGTTCACGGAAAGGTTTTTTTTTGTTGTTTCTTTATTGGACGTAGGCCCGTTGGCACACCCACGTGATCTTGCATCCTTTTGGATTTATCGCACTAACCCTACAACGGTCTGAAGTGGTTAAAGAATTTTTTCTTTCAATTAAAAATTTTCACAATTCTTCAGGGCCATAGACAGAATAGAAAGAGAAAAAGAGGCAATCAAACACAGGACGTCTGGATTGGATCCTTGGTGCCTACGTATCAGCCATGTGGTAGACCGCCGTCTAATCCACTAGACCACGCTTGCACGGCTCAGAAAAAGGTTATGTGTATATTTTTAAGAAGATGAACATTTACTGTCAATTATTTATCTTTTAACGAACCTTCATAGCAATCTTAAAACTTTTAAAGTTAATTATCAGTGCTTCAGATGTTGAATTTTAACATTAAACATTAATAAATAAGTAAATTAAAATTAGTATAAAAGTATTTACCTGGGTCTGCGTTTTAAATGTCGATATATTTAAAAAAATAAAATAAGACTAATTACAATTGGATACAAAAATGATAATTTTATTAATCCACACTTTCTTGAAATGACTATTGTATTATCATAAATTCATAAAAGAATACTTTAAATTTACAATTTTTGTAACTATTTCTAAGAAAATTACTTGCTAATAATGATATAATACACATCCTCTTGCTATCAACGCTATATTTCGTAGTTTATTACTTTTAACCACAACGTTAGGCATAATATATATAGTAAAAGCTCATCGTAAAATATAATAAAGAAGCAAAATCTATTGTAATATATGGAATTTTAAAAAGTTTTGCATTTATTATAAACAAAATTGTTAACAGTATATAAGTTATATATATTCCCAAGAGTTTACTGATACTATTCACAAATTCTTTATTATATTTTACGAAGAGTTTTTTCCATGTATATTATGCCTGATGAAGCAGTTAAAAATAACAAACTGTTGATAGGAAGAGAATGTGTGTTATATTATTATTAGTAATTAATTGCATATTATGTTTGAATATTAGAGCACAAAATTACTTGCCAAAATTTTGGTTTAAAATGTTTTATTTTTATTTAATTATTTCTGTGACAGTGCAACGGGAAGATAAATTTAAAATAGCTGTTATCACAAATAACATATAATTTTCATCAATGTTTCTTTATCCCTGCTATTTTCAATTAAAAGATAAGTTGTTTAAGCAAGTTTTCAAGCTTTCCAATTGGAAGTCGCACATCAGGAACGCTGTGCGAGGTATAAGGGAATTGTCTGGAGTACAACAAAATTTCAAAGTGGAATGAAGCTCAATAAAAATATATAAGATAGGAGGATGATATATTGGTATTATGTAAATGAATAAAAATAGACAGTTTACAAAATTTTACAAATATGCAAATTCTGTAAAAGACAATTCAAATTCACAATAGAAGAAGAAATTAATGGAAAATTAGCTTTTTTTGGACATACTATTAGTAAATGATAATAATAATATAACCTATGGACACTATGAAAAGAATCTCAAAAGTAATTATGTTCTGAATTTTAATTCTGGACACAGTATGCATATAAAAAGAGTTATTATAAAAAACTAGTCGGCTGCCCGTCGCTTCGCTCCGGAAGCCTCGCATATGTAGCGGAAAACAATTTGTTATTTATTAAAAAAAACACACACACAAATTACATCGAGTAAAATAAAACAAAAATTTTTTTTAAAGTTTTTTTTTTTATTATTTTAATTTTTGATGTCTAAATTCTCTCAATCCACGACTGCTTTTAGAATCAGCGGGAGAATCGTACTGTACCTAATGAAGTATATCTTCTATCTTTTTTGACTTTGTTTTTTATTGCAATTGTTACTTTTCAGTCAAAGTCAGTTCAGGTTTGATAGATAAGTCAAAAAAACAATATGAAGAGAGTTGTAGTTTCCATTGACTAATGGATAAGATGTCTGACTTTGGATCAGAAGGTTGCAGGTACGATTCCTGTCGCGGATGTTTCATTGTAAATATTCTTTCTATTTTTCATTCTCACAGAAAACTGCGCCTGACAGACAGACACACAGACAGAGAAATAAAAGATTTTAGTAATATTGATTATTTAAAAGAATAATAGATAATACAGAAAATAAGAAATTATGGACAAGTAAAATTAACACACTGAAAAAAGCATTACGGATGAATAAATACCCCACAAATTTTGTAAATAAGATAATAAGTAAATTCTTTAAAGTAAGGTTATAGAAAAAGACAGTATCATTAGGGATTTAGGTAAGTAATCAGTAAGTGAAGACAACAATATGAGCTTGGTATATCATAGAGCCAACAACTATAGGAAATAACATGAATACTGTGGGGGTAGTGTAAAACCTCAAATTTAAAGATTGTGATAAGATCTATGTGATAACAACGGGTATTAGAACACGTAAGGGCATTTAGGAATGATAGAGCCCAACTATCATTCAAAAGTAGAAATCTTATATCACAGACCAGACGAAAAAGAAAGATAATTATAGAATCTTTTATAAATAATTAGTTTCATGTATTAATAAAGATAAATTTTTAAAAGTCAGCAATATAACATTCGGATGATTCAAAACTTATGTTTAAAATTAAGAACGATTTTTGTCATGTAAATTTGGTGTACATGACAAATTGAATATGAATTGTCTGTAAATAAACTGCTCACAACATTTAGGGTATAATTGTGAAATGAATATAATATTTTAAAAAAACCGAGGCATTGGAGATTATATATTAAAGAACATCGTCTGAGAAGCAGATGACAGGAAAATGAAAGTTGTCTGAATAAGCAAATGTGATCCAAAACGTAAATTTGCATGATTGCCCACAACCCTGTATAAGGAGGCTGGCGCTGATGGGTTATCTCCACTTTCCTGGATCAGCATCAAGTGGCAGAATCGTTGAGCATCACCTGAAATGCGCCTGCAACGTAACTTACCCGAATCTGAAGCTTGGAGAGTCTTAGGTCGTCTTGAAGCAGGCTAAAAATAGATAACAGTTGCACCAGTGGTTGGGACCTGTGAAAGCAAGATTAGCAGTCTCTGAAATCCCTTCAGCCAGACTGGTACAGTACGAAGAAGCCTAGGGCAGGGCAACCCACCTCCACCACTGCAATAGATGATTACTACTTGACGCTAATAGCACGAAGGAAACAGCAAAGCAAAGCGACTGAGTTTCTTGAGGGTATTAGACGATATGTACACACACTCAGACCGAGCGACATCTACTCCGACACTGTATACCAGGCAACCAATGCTATGCATTCCGTTAATTGCCGAACATCGCAGAACCCACATAAGGTGAGCCGAAATGCATTTTTATTGAGCCCGTGCATGGTTCTCTTCAGTGACGAGTCACGATTCTGCCTGCAGCCTGACAATCGTCATGCCTTGATCGGGCGTGAAAGTAGATCACGGGAGAATCCACGTTTCGCAAAAGAAAGACATTCCTTTGGTGGAGGTGGAATCATGGCTTCGCAGGCATCAGTATTATTGGTCGTACCGACCTCCATGTTGTTTGAAATGGAATGGTGAAAGCTGTAAGGTATCAAGATGAAATTCTCCAGGCTATGCTGGAGCAGTTGGGACCAACTTTCTTTTTATGGACGATCATTCGCGCCTCCACCATGCGCATCTCGTCAACAACATGATGGAATAGAGCACATGGACGGGCCTTCACGTTCTCCAGACCTGAACCCCATTGACAACGCTTGGGAAGCAATACGAAGACGTGTTGCCAGTCACCAATCACCTTTCATAACACTTCCTTAGCTGGAAGATGTCCTGGTGTGCGAGGGTCCACGAATCCCACACAAACTGCTGGACAATTTTATCCTCTCCATACCTCATCGCTATCAGTTTGTTGTGGCAGTCTCAGTTGACCATACACCCTCCTGAACAATCAATGGTCCTACATTTTTCACATTTGAAATGGGAATGTTAAACTCTGTCAATGTGTTACATCCTGCTTAATCCTGATAAATGGATTCTGCACCTCATTTCAATATTCAAACAACTTGTAAACACGGACTATGTAAACTATATTATTGATATATATTGTATTGTAAACACGTACGGTGCAAGTATTATTTGTCAGTACGAGTTGTATTATTAATTTTTGAAATGAATCATAACGACTTCTGTTGAAGAAGAAGAAAGAGATTTCTCGTCCTCAATTTAACCTTAAGACGTTTTCTGTTGAAGAAACCGAAATAACGTAAGAAGGCATTTTGATTGTATTGTGTAGTATTAAAAGTGTTTAAATTAAGCTGTTGACAAAGTGACCATTCATTGAATAAATATAAAATAAGACTAATTATTTTTGCAAAATAACCGTAAATGTGTTGAACGTAATATAAAAATGTAATAACTTGGCATAAATATTAAAAAAAAATCGTTAATTTGAAAATTTTTAGAATACTGAAATTATACTTCCCTACTTGATTTACATATCTTCTTATTGTCAAATTTATATTTTAAGAAAGTGATAATGTTCAGATAATTTTCAAAAGAAATATAGGTTTTCATCAATTCAAAGATCATTGGTATCGATTACATCGTAATTTCTAGTTTGGAAACAACTAAATATCATGCGTAGTTATGAGAAATAAATTTTACTCCAATTTTACTGCAGTACAGGTAAAGTGAAAAGATTATAGAAATATTTTAAATAAAAACTGAAATACCAAATTCATACTTACAGCCTTGGCATTGAAAAAAAAATGAAGGAGAAAAGTCAATATTCAATTTGAAGTAATTTACTGTATAATAAAACTTCGAAACAAACTTTCGATGTTTATTTTTGTAAAATCATTTGTACCAAAAGCAAAAAGAAAAGAAAAAAAAAAACTAATTCAAGTTTTATTTCTAAATATCGATTTACATTAATTTTTATTGTTATCATGTGATCAATTCTGGAAATTAGTGTATAGAAAACAGCTTAAAATAAACGAACAAATTTCCACTATCAACTGAACTACATATTTGTTTTCATATAATATATAGTTACTAATATATAGTTTATTCTTGTGGGCCCTAAAGCCAATAACTAACGTGCTTAACTGTTTTCTGATTGTACAGAATTCTTCCCATTCAGGTCCTAAAATTTAGCCACATCTCTGTAAAATAATATCAGATTACTTTTCTGAGGGCTAAAGTTGGGAGAGCGTAGTGCAGAGAATTCGACCTCAACTTAGTCCCGGTTAAGTTATGTTAACTTAACCGGGACTAATAAATTGAAAACGTATTAATTTATTTGCTGCCATTTCACTAATTTCTTGAAATGAATAAGAGATATTTGTATTTGACGAAACTTATTAATAATTAAGAAAGTCATATTTTTTTAATATTTCACCCCATAAATTATTGTGTACACTGTATATGATTATCATGTGGGCCAATTGTTAAATGCATGTAGGTAGACACTATACAGAAGAGAAAGACAAAAGTGTGTACTGTTGTTTTGCTTCGAAGTCATAGAATATGGTCAAAAGAATAAAAATAAAGCCATGTATGTATACAAGCTGTAACAGGATTTCGATACACCTCAAATATTTTATTTATATATCCTTATAGTGTAATGCAATTAATGATACATAAAATTATACAGAAAGCACTGTATTTCCTTATGATAAATTCTTTCCGGTTTCACCGGATATGACATCAAGTTTGGATTTTTCTTTGGTTACACTGTGTATTTAGACATATTTAAATTCTCCAGGAAATTTAGAATTCGACAATATATCACTTGCACTTCTTTCGTTCGAATGTGTTTTATATAATGAATATTTGAAAACACATAATTGACATCAAATGACTTGTCATGTTTGTTTCTACTGTACTGTGTGTGTAATAAGTCATCGTATTGTTAGTGAGTGAGGTGTGTGTGTACGTTGACAAAAGTATGATAAATGGTGGAAAATGAAACTTTACAATTATACGGGAAATGAGCAAATCGAAATGCTAATAATATTTGAGGAGACGAAATGGAGACGAAATGTTTAGACGAAATGGAATTGCTGCCTTTGCTCTGTATGCTGAAAGGTACCCTGGATTATCAGCCGTCTCGAAATTAGTTTCATTGAATGGAACAGAAATTGCAAGATGAGCCGAATAAAGCACGGGAACAGTTTATTGCTAGCGTAACACCTGAAAGTCAACAATTGATTTGGAGAATTTTAAGAAAAATGGATTCGTTTCTACAACTATCAGTTACATGAACACTTGTATGAAAATGACCTCGACAGACCAGTTTTTCCGTCATTTAGTTCGTTTCGGGGTGATATGGGGAGGTCTTCTGGTGAATCTTAAGGAACACTCGCTGCGTCTCTTGTTCTGTGACGGAAATGAATTGCGACCCACGTTCAGATAGCAGAATGCGAGGAGCTCCGAGCTTCAGCAAAATTTCTTCCGTGAAAAATTTTGCAGCTGTGGAAACCGTTGCATTTGGTAGAGCTCGGGTAATGACGTACTTTGTAAACAGGTCCACAGAGATTATGATCCACCTGTTTCCGGCTGTTGACATGGAAATTCGGCCTAGAAACTCAATTCCCATGGTTCATTTACAATCGGCAGTGGTTGTAGGTTCCCGGCGAGTAGTAGCACTAATGTTTTGCGACGCTCGCAGATCAAACAAAGTGTTACAAATCTCGGAAAGCTCTTCAGTTGGGCGGGCCAACTGTCTGGCTGTCGTACCGGGCGTAAGTCTAAGTCGGGTCATCTTGGCACCAATCTATTACATTTTAGATAAGATGGGATAGAGATTAAAAAGGATCTTCAAGTGGGCTCGCAGCTTCTTTTATACAGACCATCGGCGTGTAGTTCGAATCCACGGGAATCAGAGGGTTTGCTGTTCATTAGGTCCATGATAATTTTGAGAAGTACGGGGTCCTTAAGCTGTTCGGTGGCAAAGTCTATTTTATCGGTGATGGCTTCAGTTTGGGTGACAAGATAGCAGGATAAGCAGTATGCGTCGAGTTGTTTCTTCCCATATTTATTCGATGGTGATGTCGTATTCTTGAACCCGAAGGGCCCATCTTCCTGAGAGATCCTTGAGGTTGGCGAGCTAGCAAAGTCCGTGATGGTCGGTGACAACTATTAAAGTCCGGTCATACAAGTAAGAGCGAAGTTTGCGACACCCCAAATTACTGCGAGGGATTCCTTATGGATGAACGCACAGTTCTAAAAATTATAGAAAGATAGCTTTCTAAAAATCTTTACATATAAAATGTTATAAGATTGCAGCAGATGTGTCATTTATTTCTAATGGTATTGCAAATAAGAGAAATACAAGATACAATATATTCGGAGATATTCGAATGTAGACATCGTTGTGTTACCAATAAGAAAATGTGTAAATATCTCAATTTTAGTGCTAATGAAATATAAAAGATTTCAATTCAGTAAGTAAATACAGTTCTACCAGACATAGAACTGTTTTAAAAAATCAATGAATGTTTTGATAATATCCGATACCTTATTTTTAGATCATAGGTAAACATTAAATATTTATTGCCAACTTTCATGAAGAAACTCAATTCTCTGTCCAAAATTTCTTTAAATAAGTATCATACTTTTATCAAAATATCTAGAATACTTTTTAATTTACAAGTTTCATAAACTTTTCTAATTATTTGACATAAAAATTAAAAGAAAAACGTTTAATCTGGAAAATTAATAATAATGAAATTCTAGTTCCCTATTTTAATTATATATCTTCGTATTGACAAGTTTATATTTAAAAAAGTGATAATGTTCAGATACTATAAGAAATAAATATAAGTTTTTATCAATTTCAAACGTAAATGATGTCGATTTCTTCGTAATTTCTAGTTTATAAGCAACTAAATATCATGCGTATTTATAAGAAGTAATTTGTACTGCAATTTCACTGCAGAATGAATAAATGAAATACAGGTCAAGTAAAAAGATCATGTAAATATTTACAATAAAAACTGAAATAAAAAATTCATACTTACAGCCTTGGCATTGAAAAAAATCAATGAGAAAATTTAACATTTAATTCGAAGTAACTTTCTTTCAAGTTTTTAACGTGTGTATGAATTAAGTTTTAAATTCTATATACTTTAAAAGACACACAACAATATTTATAAATTAATTATTTTTTAATAATCATGGTTGCAGCTAGACAATGTCATAACGACGGCATTATATACTTAGCCTGAACGTCATCATTCAACACTATGACTAAAACACCCAACGAAACCATTGGTGGATATTTTTTGAATTAATTATCTTTCACCTATATAACCTTTTCCCCGTGAAATTGTAATCATCTTGCTGATGATGGGGAATTTGTTCCTTGAAACTGTTCAATAATAATGTATTGTATGAATTTTTAATTTTTATTCATTTTTAATTCTTTTATATTAAATTATTTATTAACTTAGATATGTTTCTAATATGAATACGAAATTAATTTTTTGCCAAAAATGATTTTATTTATAAATGTATTAATGTTATATTATATGTTTGTAAATATAATTAAATAATTATTGTAAATAGAAAAACTTCAATTTCAAAATAGTATTTTTATAATCTGTAAATATCAATTATTAAATCAATTGTAAATATATTAATAATTTTTAATTGTACATAGTTTGTAATTAGTCGTATGATTATATATAAATATTATTTAATTCACAATTGTTAATAGTAAATGAAATATTAATTTATAAATATTTATCAAAAAGAATGATTATATTTTTAGTAAAATTAATGTAAAAAGAATTTGGCAAAAAATTTTATAAATAATTTAATTAAAAAATAATTAATTTATAAATATTGTTGCGTGTCTTTTAAAGTATATAGAATTTAAGTAACTTTATTTATAAATAAAACTTGGGAACAAATTTTAGAAACCTAACTTTACTTTTGTCAGATAATTTGTAACGAAAACAACAACAAAAACTAAAAAAAAACAATCCAAACTTTATTTCTAAATTTCTATGCATATTTCTTTTTATTGTTAACGTGTAAGCAGTTCTGCAAATTTTTTT